>PVIY010043878.1:0-20055 GCA_004026745.1 Myrmecophaga tridactyla
GCCTGAAAATGTAGAGCTGTGTTCCAGTAGCCATGTTTCTTGAGGATGATTGAATAATGATATAGCTGTCATAATGTCACTGTGTGATTGTGAAAATGTTGTGTCTGATGCTCCTTTTATCTACCTTATCGACAGATGAGTGGAACATATGGAATAAAAATAAATAATGGGGGAACAAATGCTAAAATAAATTTGGTTTGAAATGCTAGTGATCAATGAAAGCGAGGGGTAAGGGGTATGGTAGATATAATCGTTTTTTTTTTCTTTCCTGTGTCCATTTTATTTCTTTTTCTATTGTCTTTTTATTTCTTTTTCTGAATTAATGCAAATGTTCTAAGAAATGATGAATGTGCAACTAAGTGATGATGTTGTGAATTACTGATTATATATGTTGATGTTTTATTTGGTTTGTTAATTTTTTAAATTAATAAATAAATTTTTTTTAAATACAAATTAAATTAGATAATATACTACCCAAAATATAAATTTGGTGCCAAATATACATCTTTGGTCTCACACAGAAGGTGAAGTTTTAAAAATATGGACCATATCAGCCTTTACCCTGTATTCTGATTTACTTCAGTTCTATCCAGATCAACTTTACTCTTATCTCTAGTCAAAGTCTGATCACTTTTTCAGCTTTTTTTAACAGTTGCTGAATGGGGTAATGCCGACTTTCATAGTTTCAGTGCTCTAGATATGAGTCTCAGATGTCACATAAATACCCAAAGTTTCAGGGAATGACCAGTTTATATGCAAATCACTCAGTATCTCAGAATTTGGAAATAACAGTCACAACTTCTGAATATATGTGACTGATGTAAGAACTTACAATCTAGTACCCTTTACAACAGGCCCCAATCTGATAACCCATGCTCTTGACTTCAATTCTCCGAGTTTATAAGTAATTCATCACTAGCTATCCATTTCTGTCCCATCTCCCACAGAGAAAATAAGAGCAATGTTGCAAATAATTGGCTTGTGTGATATTAGACATCATTTGGCCCTGCAGCACCAAACTTTTAAGAACCAGAAGACAATGTCAGCACTTTGGAAGCAAAATGAAGACTAACTTCAACTGAAAAATTTCTTTGCTACACTAATGAGGAAAAACATCTCTTAAGTTTTGTACGTACTAAATGCCCCACATTGGAGAAGTTTCCTTTATACTTCACTAATTAAAGGAAAGAGACTGGGTTACTCAACTGCATACATAAAGCTTGATTGATGTTAATCCTTTTTCTACTTAGTCAATCTCCACATCATTGTTATTTAAGACTTCATCATGTAAGGAGTTGGAAATGTTTACAGCTCTCAAAAAATGCCCAAGAGAAAAACAAATCTACACATGCATAAAAAAACATGCATACTCATACTGAAATAGGAAAATATTTTTAATGCATAAAATCTACAAATAAAATATACCCAAACTATTGATGGTTTGGTAAAGAAGCAAATCTTCATTAAACTTCAAAAGGAGGTCACACTGCACGTATATTTAATTTGGAAAAAGTTTTACTCCAATCACTGGCCACCAAAAGTATGGTCATAGATTTATCTTTGTGCTCTGTGGTTTAAAGGCTCTCAGTTTTCATTGGTATGACTATGTATGGAGCTTCTTTGAAATGCGCACATTAAGCTCTTGTACACATTTAGATAAGGATGCTAAATATTGCATAACCTAAAATCCAGGCATTAAAAGTTTTGACTTGAAAGAAATGAAGTCACTGAGACTGGCCTATTTGCCAAATATTTATTTTGCGTCTACCATGTCATAGACACTCTGTCGTATAATCACTGGTAACTAAAATCAGTTTCTGTAATGGATATCTAGAAAGGGTATTAAGTATGAATCAAATATTTGACATACTGAGACATGTATATTTACACTCCTTTTCTCACACACATACAACACAATATGTAAAATGCAAGAGAGTGATATTTTGCTATGATACTACATAAACCGTGGGATTTTGCCCAGTTGACAGTTCAGGTATGCTAAAGCCTTGAGAAAGAGCATTACAAGCAAAAGACAATAGCATGTACAAAGGTCCTGCAACAGTGGAGAAAATGGCAAACCCAAGTGGATGGTGGAAGTCCAGCGTTATTAGAAATCATAGAATAAAAAGGTTCATAAAAAGCAACAAAACTAGAAAAACAGTTAAGGATCAGATCACGTTGATTATTACACAGCACATTCAGGAATTCTGTCTTACTCCTAAATACAATGGACCATTGCAGGGTTTTACAGAGGCAAGGAGAAAAGCATGGACAAATTTGCTTTTCAAAGATGTAACTCTTCCTGCTCCATGTAGAAAGGTTTGGCAGGGATGGAGAGTATATGAGAAATCACTTATGAAACATTTTTTCTAGGCCAAATGTGAGATCAAAGTCCATGAATAGTGAAGATAGAGAAAAGTGGACATATTCAAAAGATATTTAGAAGGTAAAATCAAAAGTACTTAGTGATGCATGACATAAAGAGTCTGGGATCAAGACAATCAGTGGGAAAAGTTGGCTTCTAGGAAGTTACTGAGATAGAAATAACTAGATAGTTAAGTTTCCTGTGGCTGCTATATAAATTAGCACAAAATGGAGGGGGGGTGCTAAAAATAACAGAAATTTATTCTGTCACAGTTCTAGAGTCTAGAAGCCCAAAATCTAAGTATCAGTGAGGCCACACACCTTCCAAGGCTCTAGGGAAGAATCCTCCCCTGCTCTTCCAACTTATGGCCCTCAGACATTCTTTGGCTTATGGCTATATCACTCTAATCTCTGCTTACATCTTCAAATTGTTATCCCCTCTGCTGTGATTTCCCCTCTGCTTATTCTGTCTCTTATAAAGACACTTGTCATTGGATTTAGAACCCATCCAAATAATCCAAGATGATCTTATCTGCATAGCCTTAACTTAATTATACATACATATACCTTTTTTTTTTTCCAAACACGGTTACATCCACAGACTCTGGAGGTGAGGATATGGACCCATTCCCACTAACAAGGACTAACAAAGACCTTGTTTCATTTTGGACATGTTGCTTTAACATGTCTTCATGATAACCAAGAGAAGATGACAAGCAGGCAGGTATTCATGTGGGTTTAGCATTCATGGGATAGACAAAATTCAACAATATAAATGTTTTATCTCTATTATTTTATGAGCTTCTTATTAAAGCATAACCAAGGAAACAGATAAGACACTTGTATTTTTACCCTATCATTTATGAACCTTATAGTAACTCTGTTGCTCTATTTCTTCAAACAGAACTCAAAATATGTAAGTGGCTAACCAAAGTATGTGACTATAAAACATACTCACAATTCCATTAAACCAAGAAAACAGGGATTTATTTAGAAATTATAGCAGAAGGTTTACTCCTTTCCTTGGAATTAGGATTGAAATTATATATCATGGCAGGGTAGTTAGTTGTGAAAATATCAGGAGAGGATGCAGAACTCCCAGACATAGAGGTTGGCCATGTAACTTCACGTAGAGCTAGCACAAGAGGAAGTTAGCCCATATCATAGAAAGAGACATCTTCTTCATAGTGATGACACTTTTAACTAAGTGTTCAAGATTATTTGCATATTTTCACAACCAAAGTGGATCAAGTAAAGCACAGCCTCCTTAGCCTAGGATGTGAGACACTTATTTTTCCTTTCCAGCATTTTTACATGGATTAAATTATTATAAGATCTGTCTCCTTGCCAGTTGATAACTGTGGTAGTTTGGAGTCTGTTTGTACCCCCAGAAAGGATCATGTTCTTTTAATCCATTTCTGTGGGTGTAGAACTATTGTAGGTGAGAACTTTTAATTAGATTACTTCACTTGAGATGTGGAATGTAAGATACTTTTACTGAAGTCCTTTGTAAGGATAAAACTCATACAGAAGCGAAGAGATTTAATTGAGAGAAGCTCATAGAAGAAGCACCAGGGAATTTCAGAGACAAGGACCTACAGAAGCTAAGAGAGGAAGCCACTGAAGGCAAAAGCTGGAAGCAATAAAACCTGGGAGATAAAGGCCAGCAGACATTGCTATATGCCTTGCTATCTGACAAAGGAGCCTAAATTCACCAGAAATTTTCTTCTGAGAAGGTATCATTTGGTTGATGCCTTAATTTGGACAAATTCAAGGCCTTAGAATTTGTGCTGGTTTGAAAGGATGTATTTCCCCTAGAAAAGCCATGTTTTAATCAAAATCCCATTTCATAAAGGTAGAATAATCCCTATTCAATACTGTATGTTTGAAACTGTAATCAGATCATCTCCCTGGAGATGTGGTTTAATCAAGAATGGTTGTTGAGCTGGATTAGATGATGACATGTCTCCACCAATTTGGGTGGGTCTTGAGAAGTTTCTGGAGTCCTATAAAAGAGGAAACATTTTGGAGAATGAAGGAGATTCAGAGAGAGCAGAGAATGCTGCAGCACCATGAAGCAGAGAGACCACGAGCCAGTGACCTTTGGAAATGAAGAAGGAAAATGCCTCACAGGGAGCTTCGTGAAACCGGAAGCTAGAAGAGAAAGCTAGCAGATGATACCATGCTTGCAATTGCCCTTCCAGCTGAGAGAGAAGCCCTGATTGTGTTCGCCATGTGCCTTCTCACTTGAGAGAGAAGCCCTGAACTTCATCAGCCTTCTAGAATCTAAGCATCTTTCCCTGGATGCCTTAGATTGCACATTTCTATAGGCTTGTTTTAATTGGGGCATCTTCTCAGCCTTAGAACTGTAAACTTGCAACTTATTAAATTCCCCTTTTCAAAAGTTGCTCTGTTTCTGGTACATTGCATTCCAGCAGCTAGCAAATTAGAACAGAATTGTAAATGTGTAAGCTGATAAAACCCCATTGGTAAAAGCCAGTCTATTTCTTGTATATTGCATTGCATTTCCTCCACTTTAGCAAATCAAAGTAGTAGTTAAGCACATGCTTGATGACTTAAAAATGTTTTTTGATACATTCAATCCAAACAAAATGCCTTGCTCTTGATTTTATTTATTTATTTATTTATTTTTATCCCAAATATTGTTTTAACCCATGTCAAATGTCAATGTGTCCAAAAAACCTTATTGGATATCTTCTACCTTTCACTTCACTACCTCAACCTCCACCAAAACTTTCTTTGGCCCTATTTAGTATTTCCAGAACATATTTATTGAAGTTTGATTTTCATGACTGAATATATCTTGATTCATTCAGTTATATAATAACTATTATCTTTTTAATAGGTACTTCATAAAAATACATAAAAAGAAAGGGCCTTATAAAGAGCAAACTCAGATGCAGTCAGTCAAAGAAGTCAGAAGTCAGGAAAAGCCATAGAGGAGAGAGATCACCATTTGATGGTAATCTGCCATCCCCAGAATGCATGGCCTTGCAGACAGCTTGATTTTGAATTTCTAGCCTCCAAACAATAAGACAATAAATCTCATGGGTTTAGTCACCCCCACTGTGTAGTATTTGTCCAGCAGCCCTAGCAAATCAAGACAATCTGCTTCCCTTCACTTGAGGTGAGCTCTGTGTCTTATGTGACTAATGGGACAGAATGGAAGTGATGTTGTACCAAGTCCTGGATTCAGGTCTTAAGATACTGGCAACTTCCACTCCTTGTATTTTGGAATCCAGCTGTCATGCTGCGAGGAAGCCCAAGAAACCACGTGGAAAGGCCCATGAGGAGATGTACCAAAGTCCCTAGCTGCTAACCAATATAACATTGCAAGCCATGAAATTAAGCTATCTGGACTGATACTGTATGGAGAAGAGAGGAGTCCTTCCTCCAATCCTGTTCAAATTGAAGATTTATGAGAAAAATAAGTGGGGGTTATTCTTCAAGCCACTTTAAGATGTATCTGGACAATGGCTTATAAGCAAAGGAGACACATTTTTATGTTCAGGAAAAAGCATTTACTGACTTGTACAAGAGGTCCATCCAATCTATTTCCCTATAGGGTTTGGAGGAGACTTTGTGGAAACAGAAGAACAGACACAGGGAAAAACTTAGATCTTCAAGAAACTACACTAAATAACATTGGCCTGGAAAAGCACCAGGGTCTACAGGAGGCTTTTTGTCAGAAACTACTAATGTTTTTGTGCTAAGCCACACAAAATGGGGTTGTTTGTTACCACAGTATAACATACCTCTCTCATGGCTGATAGAATATCAATTTCACTCTTCACAGAGAATCTTAAGAATGTTACATCTAAAAAATAGGCTTTCTTCCTGGACCATGCTCCCCCCCACTCCACAAAAAAAGGCTTTCAACCCAATTTAAAAGGAAATAAAACTATTTTGGAGAGCACAGTGGGGATTTGGCAGTCAATATATATATTAGGTAGGGGAAGAGCTGTATTTATGTTCCTGTGAGTGCTGCTAATTGTTTTGCAACTGCCAAATTGAACTTGAAAATAATGTATCTGAAGATCGAGATGTAATATTCCTGGTAAGTTATCCAAAAATAGAATAAAACAAAAGAAAACTAGCAGACAAAATAAAACTTAAACCAGTACTTTGATTTTATTTTTTAATAGGAAGGACATTTTCCAAAAACAAGTGCTTGTCCTACATGTTCTACTAATACGTTTTAAAGAAGTTTTGCTGTTCTTCTAAAAACTCACTATAGAAATTATGAGAAATTGAAAACGGCTGCCAGGTAGTGGTGAGAATGAGCTAATTAACAAATTAAAAAATTGTGTGAGAATGAGAAGGCTCTGTATTTTCAAAACATTAAATGATTCCAATAAAAAGTGCTATACTATAACATTAATTCTGACTCAAACACACACTAGGGATATTTTTCTGGGGAATGATAATTCTAGGTTGGTTATTCATGGTATAAATAAACAATGTGGATACTGATTTCCCTTATCCCTTTGGTCTTGCCCCTCCTACTCTTATCCCCATCTCAATGAAAAGGATTTGCATTCATTCAGTGATCACGGTACACAAATTAGAGCCTTCTTTGAGTCCTCTTTTATTTTCATACTTCATTTGCTATTTGTCAGCTCTACCTTCAAAACACATCAGATCCCACTGCAGCTTCTACCACAATATCCCTGTTTCGAGCAAGCATTGTATCTACTGTGGAAAATTACAGCACATGGCTACCTTGGCCCTGCTTCAGCTGCAGGCCCTGTGGACTCTGTAACCAGAAGTCAGAGGGAGTCTTTCAGAGCATAAACCATAACATGTCCCTCTCCTGCTCAACAGCCTTCAGTAGAGTCTAATCACTTTAAAAAATGCAAATTCTTTACCATCTGTCCTGCACCCACCTCTGCAACCTCATCTTCTTCCACTTTGCCCTTTGTCATTCCCTTCCAAAGGGACCTCAAAAGTCCCTTTATTATACCTGAATCACACTCATTAAGCCTCTACCCAGAAACTTCTTTTCCGTGTTAGCTACCTGGCTTCCCACCTCCTCAGAGAGTCTTCTTAGATTCCTGTATCTAAAGTCACTACCCTTTTCCATATTTTGTTTTTTGTCATAGTCCATACTGCAACTGATAAATTATATATGTGCATATCTATTTGTTTACCACCTGTGATGGGTTGAATTGTGTTTCCAAAATGTTGAAGTCCTAATCCCCAGTAGCTCAGAATATGACCTTATTTAGTCATTTCAGAGACAATGGGGATATGACTATATCCTCATTAAAAGGGGAAGAGACAGAGACAGAGTCACACAGAGGAGAAGGCCATGAGAGATCAGAGGCAGAAACTGACGTTATCCTTCTATAAGCAAAGGAATGCTGAGGGTCACCAGCCAAAACAGAAGGTAGAAGATGCAAAGAAGGATTCTGTTCTAGACGTTTCAAAGGGAGCATAGCCTTACCTGCATGACAACTTGATTTAGTACTTCTAGCCTCCAGAACTGTGAGGAAATACATTTCTTTTGTGTTAATCCACCCATTTCACAATATTCTGTTACAGTAGCCCTGGGAAGCTAATATGCACCCCTCCCCAATATATCTAGTCTTATCTTTCTTTAAGAAAAGTATTCTACTATACACACACAACTTGACTGTTTTTATTAATTTCACAACATATTATGGAGATCGCTTCATAACAGTCTAAAGAGATACTCTTAATTAACTTATTCTGCTGCCATTTTTTGATGGCATCTTCTTCCTCATTTGAGTTGTGACAGTTCTCCAGTGTGTACTCAGCTAAGGAGAACAAAGAACACCTTTGGTCAGTGGCCCATGGTCATCCTCATTCAGAAACTCAGTGACCAAACAACATGGTTTACTTCAAATCGGACTTTTTCCAATTTGAAGTATCATGCACTTTTTCCATGCCAAACATGCGCACTCTTGGGAAGAGAGAAATGTTATTGATATAGAAGGCAAAGTTCCCCCTATTCTCAAGTTCTGTGGGTCCCTCTGTTCCACTCTTAATGGGTACCCTGCAGAAGGATACCTCACTGTTCAATCTACCACCACCACCTTCCTTGCTTGGACAAACCATTTAAATTGCCTCCAAGAATCTAAGCTTTCACCACAAAAGCTGATTTACTCTCCTCCCAGAGCCAAAGAATACAAAGGACCCACTCTCTTCTTTGATTTCTTTTGTGACAAGAAAAAAATTTTCTGATGGGATCACAGTAGCATTAAGAAGGAATTCATTCCTCATTAATTTGTCCTGATAGGGAAGCAAGCTGCCATTAGCCCCCACTACATTATACCATGCTGTTAGTAGGACTAAAAACAGAAATAGTTCAGAAAGCAGCTCTTTAGACAGGAAAGTTAATGTAACTCTTGGCTTTATTATGCATCAAAGTATAAAATTCTCAAAGACCCATAGCTCTTGCCAGTCTTTTTTGCATGCATGACACCCTGTAGTGGTTGAGAACATGGGATGGAAGTCGGTCAGATAAAACTCATCTCCACCAAAGTCTAGATATGTCACCTTGGGCAGATTACTTGTCAAAGCCTGGAAGTTCTAATCTATAAAAGAGGGATCTTTGCATTCATGGAGATATTTTCAGTGTTAAATGACATCACGTGAAAATTTCCGTTAGAAAAGAAAGCGTTCAATGAATTTTAGCTGTTTTTTTTTTTTGGTATGCTCTATGGCAGGGTCACATTTGTTTATTTTTCCATGTGAGTATCCTGTTATTGCAGTACCATTTGTTGAATTTTTGTTTGTTGTTTTGTTTGTTTTGCTTGTTTATTTGTTTTTGGGGAAGCACATGCACCAGGAATTGAACCCAGGTCTCTTGCATGGCAGGCGAGAATTCTACCACTGAACTATCTTGTGCCCCCGTTTTTATTATTATTATTATTATTTTAGTACTCATACTGACCAGCAAGAAGGAATTAGCATCCTTGGGTCTCTATATTTACACATTTGCCTATCAAAGTTTCAGCCTGAAATGGGGGTCTTTACTTTCAATTAAGGGGGATAGAATCTGAAGTTTGCACTATCTGTGGTTACCAGATATCAAATAAGTGTCAGCAGATACTTCCAAGGGGAGGAGGGATGTGAAAAATATTATGTTTTCCCCATGTGACAGAAAAGGAAAAGGAGCTTGAGAGAAATTAAGTGAAACATTCCAGGCCACAAAATCAAGGAAGCATGGAGGCAAGATTTTAACTCAGATCTTTTGATTCTAAACCTAACATTCTTCTTTATTTATTACATGCAGCTAATTATTTCCTAGATACAGTAAATAAGTTTCCTGTTCTCAGCATCCAAAATTTTAAATTATGTATTGGGGAGCACTGTGGGTATGAGGCTTGGTGTTGAAAACAAAATTGAAATGGCCTAAACAAAAAAAGCATTTATGGGTTGACAAGGAAATTAAACAAAGGATTCCATCCATAGATTTATTTTATCCATTTAGCAAACAATTTATGCAGCCTCTCAAAGAACTAGGGAACATTTTAATAGTTTTAGAAATAAAAATTCAATTTAATCCTGGTAAGGGCCTATTGTATAAGTTCAATTACAATGAGGTCACACTGAGGGTGGGCCTTTACTCCAATATGACTGGCGTTCTTATAAAGAAGAAGAGAATAGACACTCAGGGGAGAACACCCTGTCAAGACAGAGGCAGAGACCAGCATTATGCATCCATGAGCAAAATAATGCCAAAGCTTGCTGGCAAACACAGGAAACTGGGACAAAGAAGCTAAGTGAGTTACCCAACGTCACATATCTAGTAAGGGATGGAGACAAGATTGGGATGCAAAGAGTTTGACTCCAAAGTCCAGGCCCTTAGCCACCATATCCACTGCTCAAAATGAGGATATCTCAAGGTAGCAAAGTCACTGAAGAACTCTGCCCTATTAGCCAAACCACAGAGTCAACAATCTCAGAAAAAGACAAACAGGAAAATACCAAAATATCCATACCTAGGAATCATATTCAATCTGCCAAAAGCCAGACTAAAAGAAAAACTTGAATAATGACATGGAGAGGGGAAAAAATTGTCTAAGAGGAAAAAAAAGGATAAGAATTACAAAAGACGTCCTATCAGAAACCATACAAGCAAGAAGAAAGTAGAGTGCAATATTTGGTTACTGGAAAGAATAAACAAAACAAAACACCAACCTAGAATTCTATATTCTTTGAAATTATCCTTCAAAAAAGGAGAAATAAAAAATTCTCTCAGATAAATAAAAATTCATCACCAGCAAATCTGTCATGCAAGAAATGTTAAAAGAAGGCTTCAGGGTGAAATAAAATTATATAGGTAAAAAAATACATCTGCATTAAGAAAGGATAAGAAACCTAGAAGAAATACATAAAGGCAAAGTAAAGTATTTTTTTCTTATTTTTTATTGATTTAAATGATGTGTTTAATAATAGTAATAATAATAACAATGTATTGGGAGAATATAGCACATGGATTAACTGAACCTAATGTCACACGGCGTACTGGTTTGAAGTTATATGTACCCTAGGGGGAAAAAAAAACATGTTTTTAAATTTAATCCAGTCCTGTTGTGAACCCATTATAAGCAGGATCTTTTGATGTGACTATTTCAGTTAAGATAAGACCCACCTCCATCAGGATAGGTCTTAATCTTGTCATTGGATTCTTTTATAGGTGGATTGAAATTCAGACAGAGGGAGAGAGAAAGCCACAGGGAGGCAAGAACCTGAACCCAGAAGAGAAGGGAGAGGCTAGGAAGCCACCATGTGCCTTGCCAGGTGACTGAGGAACCAAGGAATGCTGGCAGCCAGTCCCAGAATGCCATGGTCTTTGTGCAGAAAGTACCACCTTGATAACGACTTGATTTGGACTTTCTTTTAGCTTCAAAACCATAAGCTAATTAAGTCCCATATTTTAAGCACACCCATTTCATTGTATTAACTTGAGCAGCCTAGGAAACTAAAACATAAGGTATGAGAGGGAAGAAGCAGGAATACTCAGTTATAAAGTATCTCTACTACACCTGAAATGGTGTAAGGTTATTTGAAAATGGACTTAAATTAGTTAGAAATGTATATTGAAAACTGTAAAGCAACCACTAAGGACTTTTTACAGAAGTATAATTGATGCACCAAGGTAAGAGAGAAAGGGTCATCATATAAAATGCTTGATTAAAATCAGGAAAGACAAAACAAAAAGAGGACATGAAATCAAAGAATAAATGTAATAACTGGAAAACAGTTACAAGCATGGTAGATATTAATCCAACTATATCAATAATCATTTTAAATGTGAATGGTATAAATAGACCAATTGAAAAATGGAGATTGCCAGAGTTGATTAAAAAAATAAAGACCCAACTCTGTGTTGTCTCAAGAAACCCATATTATGTATAAAGACTCAGGTTAAAAAGTACCATGCTAACAGTAACTAAAAGAAAGATGGGGTAGCTATATTAATTTCAGACAAAGTAGACTTCAGAAAAAGGACCATTATCAGGCATAAAGAGAGGCATTGCATGATGTTAAAGGACTCAATTTTCAGAGAAGATATGACAATTCTAAATCAGTATGCACCTAAAAATAGGACATCAAAATATGATAAGCAAAATGTTCAAGAAGAAACAGACAAATCCACTGTTATAGCTGGAAACAAACCTCTTTCAGTAATTGATACCAGAGACAGAAAAGCAATAAGGATAGAGTTGTTCTGGATAGTACTACCAACTTTACCTAATTGGCATTTGTGGAATACTCCGCCCAGTAACAGAAGAATATACATTTTTCTCAAGCTCACAGAGAACATTCACCAAGATAGACCACATTCTGAGCCTTCAAATTCCCCCCTACAAATTTAAGATAATAGAAATGATACAAAGTGTATTCCAGACCACAATGAAATTTAATTAGAAATAAAAAACAGAAAGTAGCTGGAAATTTCCCAAATATTTGGAAATTCAATAAAACATAGGTCAAAGAAGAAAAGCTCAGGAGAAATATTTTTAAACATATTTGAACTATGTGAAAATAAAAACTAATAAAAAATTTGGGATAGAGTGAAAGCAGTGCTTGGTGGGGAATTCATAGTGCTAAATGAATGTATATATGAGAAAAGAAGAACTCTCTAAAATATATAATCTATGTCTCCACTTTAGGAACTAGAGACAGAAGAGCAATTTAAGCGTAAAGCAAGCAAAAGCAAAGAAATATGAAAAATTAGAACAGAAATCAATGTAATTGAAAATAGGAGGACAAGGGGGAAAATCAACAGCCACTCAGTTCTTTGAAAAGATGAATGAAATAAACAAACTCCTAATCATGTTAACCCAGAAAAAAAGAGAGATGACAAATTACCAATACAGAAATGAAAGAAGAGTCATCACCAAGGATCCCTTCAACATTAAAACAAAGGATTAACTATTAAAAATTCCCTGTCCACAAATCTAACAACTTAGATGAAATGGACCAGTTTCTTGAAGAACAAAAACTACCACACAAGGAGAAATAGATACTGTGAATAGGCCTATATCTATTAGAGAAATTAAGTCCATTGTGACTAGGCTTCCAAAGAAGAATGCACCAGGCCCAGTCAATTTCACTGATGAATGCAACCTCTAACATTCACTAAGTTATTGATTGTAACTCTTTCCTAGGTTTTAGGTGTTTTTTATATATAGTAGATTTTGGGGAGATGGTAACATATTTTTTCATCAGTATTGAGTTTAGAACAGTAAAAGTACAGGAGGTTATATTTTGATCCTTTTTCTATTTAGCTCATCATGCTAGCCTAAAAGAGTCTGTTTTGGGCTCCAAGTTCAACATTTAGTGTATTTACTTTTCCTTCCAGTAATAGGTACTATCCAGGGCATATCTCTTGGTCTCTCTCCTCCTTGCCAAGCAGTTTTATGTACATATATTTACATAAACTTACATATAAACTTCTTAAATATATAAGTATATCCCATTAAGAGTCAAGGGTTCCACACAAATGAGCACCTGAATCTATGTTCTAGAAATACAGCAACATTTCTGGCTGTATTTAGAAGAATGCAGAAGTTTCCATTTCCCTTTATGAAATATAGGTACCCTAATCACATTGCCATAAAATGAATTCGTAAAATAAAAATGCAATTTCTCTGTAAATAATCTGTTTTGAAACAAAAGATATTTACTTAGAAGAAAAATATTCACTAAGAGTTTCATTTGAATAATTTTGTGAGAGGGCTTTTCAGATGATCACTAAATGTACGACACAGTAATCAGGACATCGTTTTGAGCAATTACAAAACAGTATCATTTTCTGAACGTCAGGATTCCCTTTCTGTCTATAAATGCACACTTCTCAGTTAATAGGAACTACTTCCAGTGTCTTATATTCTCTGACTTCCTAAATTCTCAGAAATTAGGTCTCTTCCTTTTCATCCTTTGCACACGTGTTAACTCTCAGAATGCATTAGTATTGAAGGCTACACAATTGGAAAGGCTTGAATATCAGAAACAGTAAATTGAATAGTTGTCTTATTTTACCAGTTTAACAAATATGAATGTCTTTAAGTAATTAATTCAATAAATATCTATTGAAAGCCTCTGCGTGCAGGCATTATACTAGGCAAATTTGGGATGTAACAATTAATATAACCAGTGTGAACCAAGGTTGTGTGTGCTTGGGTGTGTGTAGAAAGGAAGATAGATAGAGCTCTAGGTATATATGTTACCTATCTATCATTCATCTTTCATTTTATTTTCAGAAACCTATTTTCTGAAATTCCCATTGTGTCTAGTATGGTTTCTAGTACGATTTTCTTTACATTTATTTTGCTTGGGATTCACAGATTTTTTTTTTTTTATCTTTGATTCGATTTGTCTTTTGCCTGTTTTAGAAATGTCTTAACTATTACATCTTCAAATATTGCTTCTGCCCCAGCCTTTAATGTCCTTCTTGGATTCATGTATAATACTAGAATTTCCCAATTTTCTCATGTCTCTTATACTCTGTTTTTCTATTATTTTTTTTCTCTTTGTGTCAGTGTGGATTTTTTTCTGCTGACCTCTTTCAATTCAATTAACTTATACTTTTCTGGAATCAATCTTCTGCTAAACCCATCAAATGAGAACTCAATTTCAGATGTTGTATTTTTCAATTCTAAAACTCTCATTTTGTTTTTCATAGATCCCAGTTTATCACCTTTGTCTTATTTATCTGTTGATATATTTGCATATAAAAATCATAGAGCTTTTAATTCCCTTTCTATCATTAATAACATATGAACCAATTGTGGATCTACTTCTGTTACCTATTTCTTCTCTCAATTTTCAGTCATTTGTTTATTTTTCCAAGCATGAATCATGCATATTTATTGGACGCAGGACACTGAGGAAATAAAATTGTACAAGCTCTAGATTACATTATCTTTCCCTGAACCTCTTAAATTATCTTCTGGAAGGCATATAGGGAATATCTTAATCATATTAAGGCTTCTTAGTACTGTCCTGTCAGTTTTTCCTATTAGGAAACTTAGTGTCAGGGTAGAAGTCTTCTTCTGAGATTCTGGTCCCTACTCTTTGGGAGTAGGAGGTGGGGGGTGGCCCTTCTGGAGTCTTAACTGAATATCTGTCTTTACTATACCTCTTCTGCTTGTGAGTGACTTGAATTCCGTCTCTCCCCCAGTGCTGCAAACAGGCTGAATTATTTGCTCAATTCTTTATCTTTCTGAGCTGCTGGTGCTTTTTTTGTTGTTGGATTTATCAGAATGTTGCCCTGGAATATACATGGTTAAAGAATCAGATATTGACTTAGTATTATGGGCAGCACTGGAAGGCACTATGGTTATTTTGTAAAAGGAAGCCTCATCTTTAAGAGATAAAAGATGGCCCATTCACAGAATAGAGGAGATGACATTTGGTGTTTCTTCAAAATAATGGAGAGAGGAGGAAGTAATTTGCGAACACTCAACTTGAGAGGGAGAGTTTTCTTCCCCTGGTGCAAAGTTTGACCAGTGTGAGACAGAAGATATGAAAGGGAAGACCAGATAATTGCCTCCCCCGCCACCTCGTCCAACGGGCTGATTCTTGGCATGGTCTCCTCACTTTACTTCTCCCAAGATGTACCATGAAACCCACACATGTGTAATTGAAAACTGATGAGCATTGATTTTTTAACGTTTGTTATGATGCCGTGATCAGCAAAATAAATAATAGATCTCTTGGAATTGCTTCCATCCTTCTCTGTTTCCCTTCTCTTTTGCCTCACTTTCTCTGGCCTGGGTTAGCACCTTCCAAATAAAACATTAGCAGAAGGGAACCTGCTCTAGTTTTGTTTATAATTATCTGACAACTGGTACTATAAACGAGTTCATTCTCTTTGGAATCCATAAAAGATAATAATGGTAGATGGAACTGGATTTATTTGAGGTTGTAATAAAACAGACAGATTGAGCAAGAATTGAAATAATATCCAATTTGTTGTACAAAATTACTATGCACCAGTCAAACAGTTGTTTTTTTATTGTTTATATAGAGTGGAAACTTGAAGACTAGGGAAATTAAATCCTTCCCAGCATCACAAAGCTAGTAATAGTATGAAGAGTAAGATTAGAATTCAAATATCAAATTCTTAGTTCTTAAACATTATACTCCATTTATTATAATTATGGCTATAATGTTTCCTTATTATAACTAAGCCTAAATTCCCTCCTTGAATAAAATAAATACTCAGATAGTAGGAAACAGTATCATAATGGTTTAAATAAATTTGAGCTGAATGACATAACTAAAATAAAAAAAGAAAACAACTTGCTATTAAACTTTGTGCAATCCTTGGTAATTAGCGGCTCAGAGCTAAATTAGATTTGATTTAGAAATAGCAAATATTTGAAATGTTTTGCTTCTCAAGTGCTATATAATGAATCATAGCTCTTATATTTCTATCCCATGATCTATGCTCTTGGCTGGCTTCCCTATCTTCCTTTCTCAGGCTCGAATCTCAAGCTGTGTGACTAGAATGTCCTCATTATTCATGCATGTGGCCCTTCCCTCTTCAGCCCAACAGGAGCCATCATAACTCATGAAAGCAGTCAGATGAATATCCTCAGACAGAACCAACCAAAGTGGCTTCAGCAACAGAGGGAAGTTCACCTGCTTGCTCAGTGAGATTTAATTTAAAGCTTTTAGGTTCATTCACTAGCCCTTAGGATCACTGGCACATTTTTGTTATATTTTTTATATCTTCTCCCTCATTCTATTTGTGCTTTAGAATATCTTTTATAAGAAGGAATAAAAAAGAAAGGATACAAATAGACACATGCGCACATACACACACACAAACACACATATCCCTGAAATTTTAAGAAACAATAATTCCTGAACTAATATATATTGAAGGAGCATAAAGGATTAATCATACACATAGAGATTACTCTAAAAATTTAACCCACTGTTCTCCCTGTTGGATGGAATCTTGCATAAAATTGTTTCATTAAGTATTAATCCCTAGTTACTGTCATTCAGATAATATCTCCAATAATGAGTTCACAATTTTATATCTGTTATTCATTTTGCTACATTTTCTTTCTTTTTTATTCCAGGTCTCCTATAGTTGACCACTTGAAATACTATGAAGTCATCAGGATTTCAAGGTTTTTGCAGTGACGGCTTACTTGCCTGAATACTGCTCCCTCAAAGGCCTGCTGCTTTCAAGGACCTAGCCATTTATATGGGCAAATAACTTAAGATGGAGGTGGTTCCTTCCTCTCTTATCTTCTTACAGATAAGAGAATTCTATAATGAATTTCTGTCATATCTCTACCTCCCCTAAAATCATCATTTTTGCTGCCTTGGCTACCAAAGAAATCTAGATTAATATAGAACCATACTCATTGCAATTTTTCTCTATCACTTGTATTGTCTTATTAGACCTTTGCAACAACTTCAAAGCAGAAAAAATAATTCCAATTTTTCACAGAAAGAAAACGGAGACTCAGAAAAGTTGTGCCTCTTTCTCCATGACACACACCTAATATATAGATGATTCAGGATGTGAGGTCTTGCCAAGTCTTTCTATTTAGAAGTTAGCTTTCCTTTTCTTGGCTTCTCTAAATTAAAAACACATGAAATTAGGTATGCCTAGCACACAGGATCACAGTAGTAATCAATAGCCATAGCCTGCTGGCCATCTGTTTGTGCAAATAAAGTTTTATTAGGACCCTGTCATACCTATTGGTTGTAGCTGTGTTCACCCTACAGGCAGAGTTCACTACATGCAACACAGACTTTACTGACCTGCAAATTCAAAAATATTTACTATATGGTCCTTTATAAAAAAGCTTGCAAAACAGTGGTTTGTAGACACAGTCTTATTTATATGCCATAGGTAATGTGACCTACTTAAAAACTTACGCGTGGTAGAAATTACATTGAAATGATGTTATTATTTACAATTATGATGTCTGGGAAGAGATTTCAATAAAATTGACGGTTGTTTCACTTGCCATTCTATGCAAAGATATGGAAAATATCTTGTTATCTGTAAATCAATACTGAAAATTTAATCACTAATATCATAAGGGCAATACCTTCTATTGCAACTTTGCTTGACTACATCCAGTGTTAGAAGTATGATGCTAGTATACCCTAAAATAACCCTTTGTTTATTGGGAAGCTCTAATCCTTGAAAAGTTCTTACTGTTGCCAAAACATTCTCCTTATGAAAATACATTAAATGCTTTCAAATATTTATTTAGATGTGAATAATTTATAAATTGTTAATTCAACTAACAGTTTTTTAAGTACTTAGAGTAGTGAATGCACTGATATAAATATATTAACATACTTTGAGGATTAAATATGAACTCACATATTGATGTGAGTTCAGTTTCTCATTTTAAAGATTAGTAAACATACTGCAAATAAGTACCAGGGTCAGAAATTAACCCAACATTTTTGGGAATACAAAACTGAGATTTTCCCCATTATGGCTTTCCTTCTATGCAGTTTTCCTTATCTATTAGTTATACACACCGGGGCATTAAAAAATTCTGGTTTCCTTTAAGTCGACCAAATAATGTTCCTTGTCCTTATTCAGAAGGACCAGCATCTATCTGACTCGTTGGCTTTTCCACTATCATGAAAGTATGGAGTTTGCAGGTTTTAGAGCTCATTTCTGACAGTATAAGCATTTCTACATTTCAAATGCTAGCTTTATCCTTCCTTATTTTACTTTTTAGGAAAATATCTGTTGGTCAGACTTTTGTATTTTGCTTTCATTTAATTCAGGAGTAGACCATCATTTTCCTCCCTGGATATTTTGTTCTAACAACCACTTGTATCACCATCTCATTCATCCTTGAAATGTCTCAACAATGCATGTTCCTTTCCGCAGTCATGAAATGCAAAATAGGTCTTATCTTTGAGCATGTCTAAAGCAAGGTGCTGTGATATAGCTTTAAATATATATTGGTTTCAGTTAGTTCTGACTCATAAATTCATTACTTTCTTGTCAAAATGATAGTTACAGGTTCTACCTTAATGTCATTTGAATAAATGTTCAGTGATATTATTCTATGGCTTGTTGGTTCATCCATTTGTCTGATATGTATATATATATGATATAATGAGCATCTTCCAATACATACATTGTAGGACGATGGACATGGGAGATACATTTATCTGAGTAAGCCACTGTCCCTGCTCTCAAAGACCTTAACATTCACTCTGACTGATGAAACTAAATCCAAGCTGAATTATCACCTGAACCTTAACCTAAACAGTCAACCTCTCTTTAAGGGATTATTTCAACAGAAGATTTCTAGTATCGATAATAGTATTAATAACACTATCTAACATTTATTGAGTACTTTTTATGTTCTAAGACTTAATGTGAATTATTTTGCTTATTTCTCACCACCACCCAATAATTAATTATTGTTATAAACACTATTTTTAACTTTTTTATTGTATAGGTTAACATATAATCAAAGCAAAGAAATAGTTTTCAAAGCACTCTTCAAGAAATTATACTACAGATCCCAGAGTTTGTCATGGACTACCATATGATCCTCTCAGATTTTTCTTTCCTGCTGCTCCAGAATATAGGAGGCTAGAAGGCTTAAACATTTTTTTATCATCACAATAGACTTTTTTCCTTTTTTTGTGAAAAATAATATATATACAAAAAAGCAATAAATTTCAAAGCACAGTACCACAGTTAGTTGTAAGAACATATTTCAGAGTTTGACATGGGTTACAATTCCACAACTTTAGGTTTTTACTTCTAGTTTTTCTAAGATACTGGAGACTAAAACAGATATCAATTTATAAATACTATTTTATAGATGAAGAAATCACTGCACAGAGAAGATAAATAACCTACTATATGATTGTAGAATACATACAGAGCTTCTGAAATGTGCCAGATCCTTGACAAATCAGTCAGCCTCTTAGGTGATATGGACCTGGGCATGTTGACAATAAATAAATAAATAAATAAATCCTTCCAGAAGATTCTAACGTGCAGCCAGAGTTAAGAGTCACTGACCTCAAATCCCTTCCCCTCCCATCCTAAATGGTTGGTGAAATTTAGTTCTTTCTGGAGGGAAGAAGAAAAGGTACTCTATTCATTAAGTATTTTATATCCCAACATCAAATATAGGTGAGAACATCAGTTCATAGTTGGAGAACAAA
>PVIY010043879.1:0-20061 GCA_004026745.1 Myrmecophaga tridactyla
TGGTCAGTCTCTGCCCTCTCGATTCTATTCCCCTGATCAATCCTTCTGTCTTTGTGCCAGTACCATGCTGTTTTGTCCACTGTGGCTTTATAGTAAGCTTTAAAGTCAGGAAGTGATAGACCTCCCACTTTGCATTTCTTTTCTTAGGATATCTTTAGCTATTCGAGGTCTCTGTCCCTTCCATATAAATTTGATAACCAGCTTTGCCAAGTCTTCAAAGTTGATGTGTCTTTAAAATTTCATTCAGTATTAGTAAATTTATCCAATTATGATTTAAAAAAAGAAAACAAAACAAAAGGTGTAGAGATTAGAGCAAGGGGGATAATTCTTGAAGCAGGCCCCAGGACTCTAAAACCCAAGTCCAGGGGACTCGAACTCATGTACAAACTTCCCTATCCACTATCTACCTTGGTGACCCACTCACATAATCAGCTTCCCAGACTTGGGACTGAAAACTATTTCTCCCTTTGAAGCTTTAAAGCACCAAAGCACCTGGAGTGCCAGCAGGACAGGGAAAGGCCCAATTGCTGAGCTTCTAGACTAACAGGGTCTAGCAGCTGCAAGAGGCTCGATTATCATGCTTACCTGTCCTGCTGGGATTCCAGAATTTCAGAGTGTGATTCTTTATTCCTTAGGGACCCTTGGCCCCACCAGAGTTACCAGATTGTTACCAAACATAAGAGGGGTGTTTTCTGCCTGAGGCATCCAAATGACCAATTCCTAAGGCACTAGGGTTTCAAAGAGAGAAAGAATTTATTGCTAAGTGCAAAGCAGGAAATCAGATGGCCTATCAGCCTGAAAATCTGTCTCCTTGAGTCTAAGGGGTTTAAGGTTTTTATGGATTCAGACAAGGGAAGGTAGAGTAGTTACTATTGTAATAGCAAATATAAAAAGGGCTGGGACTAGTTCAGCCAGTTTCAGTAATTTCAGATATTAACTTTTGACTGTAATATGCTAGAAGGTAAAAGAAAAAGTCTCTATAATGATTCATTCATCATAATCATTTGTTAATTCTTAACTTTCAGTTACAGCATTCAAACTTGAGTTCTTGTTTTTCCAATTGCATCCTCCTGTTTCTTGTAAAGGAGAACTTCTGAGATGGTGTGCGTGAAGTGTCAATTTAATGGACCACCTATAGTTATCTATTATTAGTTAGTCCCTGATTACAAAGTTTTGCATTAAGCCTGAAAAAGGAGGGTGGTATTAAAAATAATATTAATATTAAAGAAGAGTAATATTTGAGTCTTAGGATAAAAAGTAATGAAAATAAAAATTATTCTATATGTAGCCAAGAAGAATGGTAAAAATTTGAATGGCATTACCTTTTCTCACGTAACAGTCTCATTCTCTTTTACCCAAGTACATCTTTGGGAGCTTTTCCTATAATACTTTATGTCGTGGAATTTGGTGACCCCTGTTTAGTCCTATTTGATTCCATTTGATTTTAAAAAAAAGCACATTTCTAGCAAATTATAAATTTTTCTGGACCTTATCCTTCAGATTTATTTACTTGATAAATGTTTCCTGAGTACTAACTGTGTTCTAGAAACTGTGCTGGTCACTAGAATAAAGTGGTGAGCAAAACAGTCCCTGCATTGCTCTTATAGTGCTTATAGTCTAATGTGGAGAGAGCCATGATCAAATAATCATAGAGCCTTGTGAAAGAGGTACAGAGTGGTATGGGAGTTAAAATAGGAGAACATGACCGTGTTCCGATGGCTTTTAGATAGGGAAGACTTCTTAGATAACATACCACTCAAGTTAGGATCTGAAGAATAAGAAGGAATTAGTTGCGTAGAGGGGGCGGGGGATGTGAGAATTATGTTCTTCCAAAGGGAACAACATATGCAAAATGCCTGAAGAAGGAGCAGTCAGAAAACTGAAAGAAGGCCTGGGGAGCTGGACTGGGGAGGATGAGGAGAGTAGTGGAAGGTAAGAATGGGCATTAGGGACTTAATTCAGAGCTTTATAGGACATGCTGAGGATTTTAGAATGTTTTCTAAGAACACTGGGAAGCTATGGACACATTTGAAGCAGGAAAACAACATCAGATTTGTATTTTGAACTTATCGTTCTGAATACATTGTGGAGAACAAATTGGAGGGGGATGAAGTGGGAAGCAACAGAATAATTAGAAAGCTGACATAATAGTTCAGGCAAGAGATGATCAAAGCATGAACCTAGGGGTATAGCAGTAGAAGTTTCACAAAATTCCATTTTAGTTGTAACTTGCTTTGAAAGCAAGCTTATGTTTCATCTGAGCCTGTATAATTATAAGCAGTATAATTACAAGAAAATGTGTTTTGAAAGCATCAAAACTGAACAATATATGTATACAGACTCTAATACATTGTAAATAAGACTATCTTTCTACATAATATAACCCATTTTAAAGTTTACATTTTTAATTACATCAGTATGTCTGGTTCTTCATTTCCATCCTGTAGATATCCATGGACGAGACTGTACAGTACTATGCAAAGCACTGTAGACAGCAGCGAGGTGAAAACCTTCCAGGCCCTGGCTCACAGGTGGTGGGATGAGCAAGGAGTATATGCACCTCTTCATTCCATGAATGACTTGAGGGTGCCATTTATTAGGTAACATTTCAGAAACTCACTCTTTTTCAATGCAACTATTTCTAATAATTCTTTTGAGTATTTTTCTCTTGGTTCATACCTATGTTCAAAATACTGCATTTTAACTTTGCTTTGGGAATTAGGTAGATTCTCTGAGCTTGGGGCTGAAATCTGTAAGGGCCACATAGTCAATGTGCTTCAAGAATTTACAGTTGGCTGTGTGAGAAGAGGCCAAGGGTTCATCATTAGTCATCAAAAATTGTCCATTTGACTCCAGCTCGGCCCCCGGACGCCGGGGCGGGACCTCGGCCCAGCCAGCCAGCCTGTCAAAAAATTAAAAAATTAAAAAAATAAAAAATAATAAAAAATTGTCCATTTGTTCTTTTGCCCATTCTTTTGTTCATCAGACATTTTTGAGCAGCCCATATAAGCAAGTCACTTGTAATGAACACTAAGAATATCAGGCCTCAGGCTGTGACCTCAGTGACCTTCCTGATTGGTTTTTGTTGGTATATCCAAGATCAGTGCAGCAAAAAAGGGAAATATTGATACCTTTTTATTACCACTGAATTATTGGATCACTGAAACACCAAGGCAGAGAAAAACATTAATGTTAATTCTATTAGGCTAGATCAGTGATCCTCAAAAGTGTGGGCCCTGGACCAACAGCATCAGTATCACCTATAGAACTCCTAGAAATGCAGGTTCTCAGGTCTCATCCTGAACCTCCTCAGCCAGCCACTCTGTGACTTCATCAATCTGTGTACTAACAAATAGTTCAGGTGATTTTGATGCACATTCAAGTTTGAGAATTAGTCTGTTCAAACACTGTGACACCTTCATTTAGACATCACAATAAAATGTCACCCAGGACTTTGTGGGCTGTGATTACAAGTTTAGATTTTATTCCATGCATAATTGGAATTATGAATGAAGGTGACATGATCTCAATTATGATATAAAAGAATTATTTTGGCTACTGTGTGAAAAATGGATTGAACTTTTATCGAAATGAGTCCCTTTTGTATATTATAACATTCCAAACTGATCTCCTTATCCACTGTGCAGGTTTGTCTCAAAATTCAATTAATTTTTAATAGCAATGAAAGGTATACTAAGATATCCTCATTATATATAGTATATATATATATAATTTTGTGCAAGTATAATTAAAATACGTAGTCTAATTTAAAAATTTAGTTTGTAATACCATCAGGTACATATCTACCTGTGTATATGTGCGTGTGTGTATGCATGTGCATGTGTGCCTGTGTAGTAAAGTATTACTGTGATTATTACTGTTTACGTGATCATCATGAAACATGCGTAGTAAAGTATTACTATGTGTGGTAAAGTATTACTCTGAGTGCCTGTTTACATGATCATGCATGAAAACAATTAATTTAGAAAATTAAAGAGATTCCATTTAGAAAGTAATGTAGATAAATTCTGAAAATACAGTTTTCACATTTGCTTCTTCTAAGTCCCGTAAAATTACCCATTTATTTGGTGACATGAAATCAGTCTAGCAAGTGCTGACAGTATGGCTAATAGCTGCCTCAGGTGTCAAACAAATAAAATTAAGTTAATCTAAAGTAGATTATTTTAAAAATTCTTTATTACTGAAGTACTAAGTCATCATAATTATTAGATTATTTCAGAGTTTTGCTTTAAACCTACTTTTGATTACTCACAATGTTTTATAAATTAAATTCAATAAGTTACGTAGTGCTGAAAATAAAAGATCTGTATATCAAACAAATATCAGTAATCTATAAAATGGAAGTTTAAAGTTTCCTCAAAAAAGTATATACTTTTAAGATTTGATTTTAATTGATAAAATTCATCATTTGTCTTTGTATGTTTTGAATTTTTTAAAAAGAGACAATCTTTTGAAAACAGTTGCTAATCACCAGCCAGGAAAACCTTTGTCTGGGATGAAGATTCTTGATGTTGGCTGTGGTGGTGGATTGCTAGCTGAAGTAAGATACTGATTTATTGCTTTCTTGCCATTTTTAACCAGGGGGAAGAAATTGAGAGGGAAAAGGTTTATGCTTCATTTCAACAAATAATTTTTTTTATTAAAAAAGAAAGAAATACATAATGTTTTGTTTTACCTTTTATGATTATAGAAGTCATGCATGCCTTTTTAAATCTAAAAATTTTGAAAAAGTCAAGTGGAGGATTTTTCTTTTATGTTTATAAAAATGAGATATCAAGGCATTTAAATATCAGTCTTTTCACCTTGAAAATTCTGTATTCTCTTCTTTCCTAAGAGATTAGGCAGTTTTTTCTGGCTTAGAAACAATGATAGTCTGTCATTTTGTCCTTGTTTCAATTACAATAGTTAATAGAATTTTGCCAGCTTGTGGAGCACTTTCCCTAGGTGTTTTAGAGTACTTGGAAAAGTAGCCATCCTTCCTGAGTATTTACTTAGCGTATATTAAATTTATACCCTGCGGCCCTATTTTGCATTCTTCTCTTAACACAATAACTTTTTGTTTCATTTCTGCATCATTCTCTAATCTTTGAAAGATACTTTAAGCAACAGTATAGGATACAAATGTAAGTTAAGAGTCATTGGGATGTGGTACTATCCAGGTACATAACTCACCCACCTTGACAATGTAGCTGACAAAGGCCTTTGATGCACAGCTAAGTTTCTCATGCACGGGCAACCTGTTGGTTGGTTGACTGTGGTCTACTTTCTTTTGACATTAATTTTAAGAGGTATTACAAATTTCAGGAAAGTTTAAATATGTGAAACTACATCTCTTAGAATCAAGAATATGTGGCATTTCAAATTGTGAATAAATAAGATTATACTGTACATGTTCTTCAATCTGCTCAGTGTATTATAGCATACTTTATATCGCTAAAATTAAAAATGTGATTGTACTTTTAGTTTATGGACTAACTTTTATTGTTTAATAGAAATACTATATAAGTTTTTCAAAATTAAGGCTGTGTTTAAAAACTTCGTCATGTCATGAGAAGTAATTGAATGTAACACCTGAAAGAATTATGTAGAATTATTTCTAGATAGTCACAGAAAAACTATTAAGAAAAAAGCTGTTCTTCATAAAATTCGAGTTACCAAAAATTGATTACTGATTTTACATTAGTGTGCTACATTTATAAAACTTTAAATAAGTTAATATCATACCATGTGCAAATAAATATGCCTAGAAAATAAAGACAAAAACTTTTTTCACTGTGCTCAAGAGGTTTGTGATAAGTTTTTTTTGTTGTGATTGTTGTTCTCACTTATAACTTTTTATTATAGAAAATTTCAAATGTATACAAACTAAAGAACATGCCATAAAGAACTCTCATGTATCCGTAAACCCTCTCCAATAATTATCGCCTCATGGCTTATCTTGCTTAATTTGGGTAAGCTATTTATTGCTAACATGTGTTCTATTTTCTTCCTGAGGGTAACGGATTTTTTATGCCATTAGCCTTTAGGACGGCTTGGCGCTTCAGTTATTGGAATTGATCCTGTGGAGGAGAACATTAAAACAGCACAGAGTCATAAATCATTTGATCCAGTCCTGGATACGAGAATAGAGTATAGAGTGTGTTCCCTGGAAGAGATTATGGAAGAGGCCACAGAAACATTTGATGCCGTAGTAGCTTCCGAAGTTGTAGAGCATGTGATTCACCTAGAAATGTTTATACAAAGCTGCTATCAAGTATTAAAAGTAAGACTTATGGAGTTTACTTGTTTTTAATTCTGTGTGTGTATATATACGTGTCCACAAAATTTTAATAGTTCAGCAGGCAAAGTATTGGAGAAGAGAACAGTGAAGCCAGGAGGCAACATCTGTGCTGGAGACTACTTCTGCCTGCTTCATACTGTCAGTTTGACTCTCAAAATTGGTATCTTTTTTTAATTATTATTATTATTTAGAGCAGTTTAGGTCTACAGAAAAATCATGTTGATAATACTGGTATCTTTATGCCTATTACGGATATCTTGATGCCCAGCAATACTGGAAAATGTTGCTGAAAATTTTGAAAACTGTATATTTATAGCATTATTTTTCCACTGGTATAGTCTGAATTAAATAATTAATAAACATTGCATGAAATTTACCAAAAAATGTATTTGAATTAATACTTAAAAAACAATAAAACAATTATTCTTAGGAATTTATTTTAACAAATAGCATTTAAGTTACTCTCTATATAAAATATATATGACAGTTTTCAACCCATAAAAGAATACTTTGCACAGACAATCTTCTTTGATCTATCTACAATCAGGTGAGGAAGGTAAGGCAGGCATTATTATCGCCTTTGGCCAAAGAGGACTCAAGATTTGAGATTTAAGAGTTCATTGGGCCAGTAAGTAGGACTTAAGGCTAGGCCTTAACTCCTATAATTTGTGACAGTTTTGGGGGTGTTTCCTCTTAAATAGAGTTTTATTAAGCTTATCTCCTGTTTTCCAAGTAAAACTCTTTAGTTCTTAATTTTGTATTGTGTGTTAGTCAGGTATGAAAGGAGGTTCTCTCACACATATGATGAGTGCTGGCATTATGGACTTTAAAGCTAATTTTTGTTTTAATAGAAACTTTTTTTTTTTAAACGAATGACCATTGCTTGCCACCACTTCCTCAGAATAAGTTTTTGTAGAATGCAGATTATATATTAATAAATGATTTTTTGATAAGATACTGTAGAGTACTAGTATTGTACGGAGAAAAGTCACAATGTGTGATGATGTATATGATATTTCAGATTTGAATTTAGGGGCACATTCCAATATTTTAGCCTCCTCTTTTCTATTTTTGATTCAAAGTGATGGTTGAGATACATTATCTCTTTCTCCCTTGATCCTTGTCTATATCCCTAGGCCTACAGTAAAATGATTATTTTGGAGGGAATCTTTGGCATTTTATCCCCATCAGGCTGATAAGAATGTATAGAAGAGGGAGAGGACATTAATGTCCTTGCCATTTGTGGGAGTAAATAGAGTAAACCATAGATGGTTTGCATTCATCTAAGTGTTTTTCTTAATCTCTTCATATTCTTCATACAAATGAAATCAGAACAAAACCTTCCAATTTAGTCATTGATGCTTTTGTCAGAGACACCATGTTCCCCTGCACAAGGTATGTAACTGTGCTGTGCTAAAAAGCTAGGCAGGCTCAGCATTGCCCCAGGTCATGTGTGCCCAGAGAAAACAATGTTGACATATGCTACAATGTAATGTGGGCCTGTAACAAAAATGAACGGCCTGATCTCATTACTCTGTTCTTATTTTGAACTATTTGACACATACAAAAGAATATATGTAGTATAAATGTCAGTTGCGGCAATGTCTGATTTTAAGGGTTGTGAAGCACTGTTACAAACTCAGTGAGTGCCAAAGCAGAGGACTACCTTTAATAATGAATTTCCCAAGCTAAAAAGAATACTATTTTGTGAAATTTTATTTTATTCTTACTTATGTATCTTAGCTACACTTAAATTACTTGGAAGGAGGAAAGTGAAGTTAAACCTTTACTTAATTGATACCTAATTTAAATTTTACCTCTCTCTATATTTTATAGCCTGGTGGTTCTTTATTCATTACTACAATCAACAAAACACAACTTTCCTATGCCTTAGGGATTGTTTTTGCAGAGCAAATTGCAGGTTTTGTACAGAAAGGTACTCATAGCTGGGAGAAGTTTGTTTCACCTGAAAAGCTAGAGAGTATTCTGGAATCAAGTAAGTATTAAGAGGAATTTTTTCAATATTCAAGGCCTAACCAAACTTTAATATATCTGTAATTCTTAATCACATAGCCTGGCACTTAATCAAATGGGCCACTATTTTTTGGATGTTACTTTCATTTCCTGAGGTAGGTCATATATATATATATTTTTTTTTTAATTTGCATATGGGCAGGAGGCACCAGGGATCGAACTCCAGACCTCCAGCACGGCAGGTTGGAGCTCTGCCTGCTGAGCCACGGCAGCCGCCCTAGGTCATATATTTCTTGAAGTCAGGAGTTAACTATTAGATACCACTTCTTTCTCACCTGTAGCAGTTAGACTAA
Organism: Myrmecophaga tridactyla; assembly: GCA_004026745.1. Classification (NCBI taxonomy): domain Eukaryota; kingdom Metazoa; phylum Chordata; class Mammalia; order Pilosa; family Myrmecophagidae; genus Myrmecophaga; species Myrmecophaga tridactyla. The sequence goes on from PVIY010043879.1 coordinate 8,629, forward strand.
CCAAATAATAGATAATCAGCGAATATTTCTTTGGCTCTTTAGTCCTCAGTTGTTTAAGGATAAGATACAAAGGTATTACTTATACATCCTCAGTTTGCCTAGTGATACCCTGCTTGTATCCACTTATCTTTCTATTGCTTTTCCTGATTCCTCCACATTCAGATATATTTTGAACTTTATCATATTTTATGTATTTTATATTACTTATAACATGCCTTATATTATACTTACTTGGATGTTTCTTAACCCCCCGTCTGGCCTGTTAGCTCCTTGAGGGCAAAAGACTGTCTCCTTTTTGTATTCCCTTCAGTACCTAGCTCTGTGCTTTGCACGAGTACTTGATTTATGTGTTGAATTCCTGTCAAAACATTTGTCAATTCGTTTGACATTTGGTATTCCTGTTGAATACTTAGGTTCATGTATTTTTCATGTGCTTTAGTCATACAACAGTGTATCAATAAACTTGATTTTAATTGGAATATTATCACCCATAGCAGTGTAATAAGTTTTGAAGACTTCTGCAAGTTATCTTGTGGAAATAGAGTAGAAAAAATATTTTACAGATGCTTTGTAGGAAAATTCAGTTGTTGGCAGGAATTTTCTAATGACAGCTAGCTTTTATTGAGTAATTACCAAATGCCAAGGACTGTGCTAAGGATTTGACACGCATCATCTCACTTAATTCTAATAACAATGTGAGATATGTTTTATACATGTGAGAGAATGGAGATTCAGAAAGGTTAAGGGATTTGCCCATGATCACCAGCTAGCTAAGTAACACAGCTGGGATTTGAACCCAGGCAGTCTGTTGTAGAGTCCATGTTCTACTCTGTACATCTATATCTGTATATGTTTACAGAGTAGTTTTACCCACAAAGTTAGAAATCCTTTTTGAATATGGAGAGCTGCATAAAATCTATGGCTTTTAGAAGGTAAATATTTATTAAATCTACTCTTTCTGATTTTTTTTTTCAGATGGTCTGTCAGTTCAAACTGTGGTAGGAATGCTCTACAACCCCTTCTCTGGCTACTGGCGTTGGATTGAAAATACCAGCCTGAACTATGCAGCTCATGCAGTAAAGCCTGGTGTGCAGGAACCTCCGGTGCCTACAGAGTGTGTTTTAAAGGGGGAGATGGAAGAATCCCAAGCTAAAGCGACCACCAACCCAGGTGCACATGAAGAACTGAAGTAATGAATCATTTCTGAGCACTGTCATATATGGCCTGAAAATGTGATGTTTACAAATACAAAAAGTATATAATTTATCTTTTGAGAAAGAATCATGAGGAAAAGAAGGTCAATAAAAATGCTTTAGACAAAAGATCTTGTTGTTTACACCTAATTGCTACTTTCAAGAAATTATTCTATGCTTAAAAAGTTTTGCCAAGCTATTATGTGACATAGGAATTTAAGTCCCTTAACCTTTGATATAGAAATAGGGCATGCATAATTTACTTCATTTTACATATTACACATATTTTTCCTGCATCTATTTGCATTCATATATGCTGCAAAGGGTTTTAATTTAAACGAATCCATATCCCTATTGTTTGGTTTTAGTTGAAGGTAGTCATGCTTCTGACTAATGAAAACCAAACATAGTTTTATTAGGGAAGATAAAATATTTTTTTCCTTTAAATTTTACTTTGTGAGAAAGCCATTGAGTTAAGTCTATGCTGGATTTGGATTCAAACATTAAAATCAAGAAGTTCAGATTATATTGGATACACTAATCTATACAGTTCTAAAAATGTTTTATGGGGTTTTTTTGTTTTGATTTTAAGTAGAAAGAATTTTTTTAACTCAGTAAAACAATTCAGTTATGGAAATTTTCCTTTTTTAGCTAACATTTTAATAATTAAAGAGGCTTACATGCAATATATTTTTATGCCTTTTGAAGTATGTGAATCTCTAGTGGTAAATACAAAGTCTGTATAAGGATATAAATGGAGGTACTTGCCAAATGTGGTGAACATGGATTGAAAGCATGTAGCTAATCCTTTTCACTTTAAATTCATATGTTTTATATATTCATTTATCACTGCCTTTGGATTTGAGCTCCTTGGGTAAATACTTCTCAACCATCTTAGCTTATCTTTGCTTGTTCTCAGTGGCATTTCAGGGGAGGAAACTGAAATTTAAAGAATTAGAAGAGAACTTTTAACTTCAGTTGCTAATGGCTAACTAGGGGGATAAAAATAAGGAGTCTTCCTTGGCCTTCACTTAAAAATTTCATTCCTAGTTCAAAGTATAGTAGCTGTTACCAAAACAAACCTCCTCATTCTATCTGTTGGAATAAAAGTAGTGGTATTAAAACTATTAAAGATTAAGGAATGTATAATGGAATTGATTTAAAAAAAAGTCCCCTAAAAAACATATTTATTTTAGAAATTTCTAACTTTCACAATTATTAAATGTATATATTTTCACGTGTTGAAAAATCACTGTGTTTACCTTGATTTTCTTTGGTGTGAAAAGATGTTTCTTTGTATAATTTGATTTTGCAGGCCAATTTCAACCAAATTTCAGGAGAAACAGACACAGAAAGACACTAAAATTTTCTAAAACTGTAGTTAGAAAGTGAGGGTTTACCAGCTAAAATTTTTTAATTTTGAGAACCACTTAATCTAGCAATTTTGGGTTATGGTGGGGAGATTATTCTGCAGAACTCCCTCAGGAACTCTGGGTTCATGAGAGTCTCCTACAAAAAATAATAATGGATACTGATAGAACAGCCAAAGAGATTGTAGACCTATCTTTGTAAAAAAAAGAACAGGTTTGGAAACAGCTGGAAGGTAAATTTGGTTTGGAATCACAGGAACAACCGTGGTGAATTTGAGAGATAACCTGGACTACCTAGTCCTGATGAAGAAATCATATTGCCCAGTGAGGTTACTAACTAAAAATCATGAGACCATTTAAGATTGGCTCAAAGGGCTTATAAGTACCAGGAGAGCAAAACTTTTCACTACTTAGAAGTAGCAGTTAATGATTAACAAGGCAGATCGTGACGTTGTATAGCTTTTTCCAAAACCTACCATAAGCACTGAGAAAGAATAGGAGCCAACACTCTACACACATACTAAACCTTCCCTTCCATGACTGCAACCTCTTTGACTAGGCCACTCTAGATTGCTGGCCTTTCCTGCTTTATTCTCCCACTAAATGTAGGAATTTTTAAAAAATCTGTTTCCATAAGCAATCTTACCCACACTTGCTTTAATTACCATTGATACTTAGGTTGCTCCCAAACGTGTCATTATCTCAGCCCAGAACTCCAGGCTGCATATATCAAATGTATCACAAACTCAATGTCTCTATGCCCAAGTAATGATATTTCCCTCAAAAATACCTAGCCCACTTTGAGTGTTCTTCATTTCAGCAACCAGCACCTCTCCCATCCAGTTGCGCAAGCTAGAGACTGAGGCATCATCCTTGATTCTTTCCTCTGCCACCTTCCCCATATTCAGTCCATCCCTGTCTTGTGAATTTTACCTAAATTTCCTTTCATTTCTACCACACCCTAATGTTCTCTTTTCTGGAGCACATCTCAGTAGCCTACTGTGGTGGTTTGTAGGCCGTAGGTACCCTAGAAAGGATCATGTTCTTTTCATCTTTTCCTGTGGGTGTAGACTTATTGTGGGTGGGAACTTTTGATTAGGTTATTTCAGTTGAGATGTGACCCGCCTCATTCAAGGTGGATCTTAATCCTTTTACTAGAGTCCTTTATAAGAGGATGAAGCACATGGAGATGAAATTAAGAGAAGTTTAGGAAAAAGCTCCAGAGAAGCTAAGACAGGACTCAGAAACCCAAGAGGAAGCCACTAAAGCCAGAAGCTGGAAGCAATGAAACCCAGGAGAGAAGGGCCAGCAGACACTGGCCGTGTGCCTTTCCATGTGACAGAGGTGTCCTGGATGCTGGCACCCTATCTACAAAGTCTGAATGTAGTCCTGTTGATGCCCTGAGTTGGACACTTTTGGTCTGAGAACTGTAAATTTTAAGTTAATAAAACCCCATTGTAAAAGCCAACCCATTTCTGGTATATTGCATTCCAGCAGATTTAGCAAACCAAAACAGCTACCAATTCACTTCCCAGAACCACCTAGACCCACATCCAATGCATTCTCCATATAGCAGTTAGTGTGATCGGTTTTTTTGTTTGTTTTGGCTTTTAAGAAGGGGAATTTAATAAGTTGCAAGTTCTAAGGCCTTGAAAATGCCCAAATTAAGGCATCCAGGGAAAGATAGCTTGGTTCAAGAAGGCCAGTAATTTTTGAGATTTCTCTCTCAGCTGGAAAAGCACATGGTAACATCTGCCAGCTTTTTCTCTAGTCTTCTTCGATGACTTCCCCAGGACTCTGTCCGTTCTGTTGGCTCTGTCAGTTGTGGCCACTCTAAAGCTTTTTCCAAAATGGTTCCCTCTTAAAGAGCTCCAGTAAGCAACCCCACCTTGAATGGGTGGAGACACATCTCCATGGAAACCATCTGATTAAAAGATTACCACCCACAGACATAAATCCCAGGGATGTGAATCTCCCTGGCAATGTGGGACAGAAATCCCAGATGAGCTAGGACCCAGTATTAAGAGATTGAGAAAGCCTTCTTGACAAAAGGAGAAAAAATAAATGAGACAAACATAAAGTTTTAGTTAGCTGAGAGATTTCAGAGTTGAAAGGTTATCCTGGAGGTTATTCTATTCATTATATAGATATCCCTTTTTAGTTTATGGTGTTTGGGAGTGTCTGGAGGGAAGTACCTGAAACTTTTGAGCTGTCTTCCAGTAGCCTTGGTTCTTGAAGATGATTGTATAAAGATTTAACTTTTACAATGTGACTGTGCGATTGTGAAAACCTTGTGTCTAATGCTCCTTTTATCAAGAGTATGGACAGGTGAGTGAAAATATATAGATAAATAAATAATGGTGAGGATAAGTGGTAAAATAAATTGGGTAGATGGAAATACTAATGGTCAGTGAGAGAAAAGGGTAAGGGGTATGGTATGTATGAGTTTTTTCTTTTTTCTTTTTTGGAGTGATGCAAATATTTGAAAAAAAAATGATCATGATGATGAATACACAACTATGTGATGATATTGTGAGCCACTGATGATATGATTCCATACATACATATCATGTATGGAATGTATGAGTGTGAAGATTTCTCAATAAAAATATATATTAAAAAACTGCCACCCACAATTTGGTGGATCACATCTCCGTGGAAATAGTAAAAAAATTTCCTACCCAGCAATGTTGAATAAGGATTAAAGGACATGACTTTTCTGGGGTACACAACAGATTCAAATTGGCACATTCCACCATTTGGACCCCAAAAAAGACATGTTCTTTCCAAATGCAAAATACATTCATTCCATAACAATATCAGAAAGCCATTTCAGTAACAATACAAATATAATGTGAAGTCAGAAACAGTAAAATATCTCATCAAAGTCAGCTACAGACATGGTCTGTCCTAAGGCAAAACTCTCCTCTGGCTATGGACCTGTAAAACTCAGAACAAGTTATCTGCTGCCAACATACAAAGGAGGAACACTCATAGGATACATATTCCCATTTCCATAGGGAGAAATTGGAAGGAACGCAGGGGTCACTAGACCCATATAGTTCCAAAAACCTACAGGGCAAACTCCATTAGATTTCAAAGTCTGAGAGTCATTTATCCTTAGGGCTTTGAAAAGCAGCAGTCCCACTCTTTCTACAGGTCTGCACAGCACCCTGGCTCTGTCCAAATACAACCTTGAGGAACAATGGAGAGGCCACCTTTTTCTCAGCTCCACCCTCTCCAAGCCTCAGGGCCGTACCCAGGCTCTCTGCCATCTCCCAGGCACACGCTCAATCTCTCCAGAACAATGTGGTGACAGCCAGCCTCTCCTCAATCCCCAAGGAATATGCCCTGCTCTCCAAGGTCTGTGGGACAACTCTTCCAGAACAGAGAGTTGGAAGGTCCACCCTCTGCCTTCCAGGAAAACTCACCCTCTCCAAGTACTTGGGTGTGTCCCCTCTCCTGGCCTGAGGTTTCTTGACTTCAGACTTTAACTTCCATGGTTCTGCCTTTGAAGTTATTTTTCCTTCAGTTTGTCCTTTTTCTCTTTTAGTTCAGACTGGCAGTGGTTCCATTTATACAGATCCTGCAACACTTGTTGGGTTTTTATGCAATACATTTGGATCATGCCCAAAGGCAAAAGGACTTGCTACAAATCCTGGATAATTCCATCTCCAATCCTCACTTGTCCTGTAATGGCTGACAGCTTCCATGTTTGGTCAAATCCTCATGTGGGGCATTATTCTCTTAAGTCTCCCTTTCTGGAAGCCTAGCTTTTCCAAACCATCGATTTCTGGTTTCTTTCTACCCAAAGTTCAGTTTTCAGCTTATCTCTTTCCTGTTGCATTTCACTATAAACTAAAAGGAGAAACCAGGCTGCTCTTTTCATGTTTAATTTGAAAATCTCAGCTAAGTATCCTAGGTAATTGCCTTTAAATTCTAGCTTCCATCCAAAACAGTACATAATTTCACAAGATTCTGTGCCACTTTAAAAGAAGGATCACCTTCCTTCCAGTTTGCAATGGCACATTCCTCATTTCTGTCTAAAGCCTCATTGTAGGCTCATTTAGAGTCCACAGTTCTACCAACAGTCTCTTCAAAGCAGTCTAGGCCTTCCCTATCAAGCACCTCACAATTCTTCCAGACTCTTCCCCTTATCCACTTAAAAAACTTTCCAACATGTTTGGTATTTGCAAACCACAGCAGCACCCCACTTCTCTGGTACCAAAATCTATTCTTGTCTGTAAGCTGCCAGAATACAATAAACCAGAAAAGAAACAGCTTTTAAATAGGGAACTTAATATTTAAGTTGCAAGTTTACAGTTCTAAGGACATGAAAATGTCCAAATTAAGGCATCTAGGGAAAGATACCTTGGTTCAAGAAGGCTGATGGTGTTCAGGATTTCTCTCTCAGCTGGAAAGGCACATAGTGACGTCTGCTAGCTTTCTCTCTATGCTTCCCTGGGGCTCTGTCCACTCTGTTGGCTCTGTTGTTTCTGGTGGCTCTCAGTGTGGTCTTTTCAAAATGCAGATGAGATCATGTTGCTTCCACATAGCACCTGAGCTGGATCACTTCTGTTTTTCCTTTTTTTGGGTTGTCTATTGCTGTCTAACAGTTTGCCCCAAAACTTAAATGGTTTAAAATAACAATTTTTTGTTCATGATTTTGTAGCTTAGGAATTTGGGATGGGCTTGGCTGGATGGTTCTCATTTGGTGTCTCTTAGGTGGTTGCAATCAGACATTAGTTCAACTGCACTGGATGTCCAAGATGCTCAGTCACATTACTTGCAGATGATGTTGGCTGGCAGCTGGGAGTTCAGTGGGGGCTGAGCACTGGAACATCTCTATATGACTTCTCTTGGATTTAGGCTTCACAGAATATGGTAATTGGGTTTTGAGAGCAAGCACTCAGAAAAGCAATTGTTCCAAAAGATCAGAGCAGAAGTTACAAAGCTTTCAACCTGGCACTGGGAGTTGTGCAGAATTTATTGGTTAAAATTAAGTCTCCAAGTTAGGCTAGATTCAAAGAGGAGATTTAGTCCCATCTCTCAATGGGAGGAGTGACAAAACATTTGCAGTCGCCTTTAATGTACCATTCTTCAGACCTACTCGCCACCCATCTTCAACTGCTCTCGGCTGTAGAAGGCTGACCTATTTGGACTACATCAATCAATGAATTCCTATACCCTCTGGCTTCTGGTGGTGTTTGACCAAAAGGGGAACCTCTATAAGAGATCAGAAGAAGGAAGGAAAGTGAGGTCAGGATATATATTCCATTAGCTCTCTTCAAGGCCACCTGTTGGCTTTAGTTGGACGGTTCCCCCTTTTGTAGTTTCTGAGTAACTAAATTCCCCTCAAATGATCTTATTTTGAACGTAAGATGTTGCTTGTTGGAACACTCACTGATATACTGACCCTACTCCCAACCTCTTCTTAAAATCTTTCAGTGGTTTCTTGTTGTCCCTAAGACAAAAGGTTTAAATCCCTTAACATGCTACCAGGGCCCTTCATGGCCTGGCCCCTGCCTGCTTCACAAGTCTCACTGTGTTTTGACAAGTATACTGGATTTTGTTCATTATATATCTTTTGCATTCTTTCAAACCTTATATTTTAAAATAATTTCAGACTTACAAAAAAACTTGCCAAACTCATCTCAAGAGCTCCCATCTACCCTTCACCCAGCTTCCCCTGAACATTTGTAACCACATTGCAAATAAAAAAACCCAGGAAATTAACTTTGATACACTACTATTATCTAATCTACAAATTCTTATTTGGATTTTGTTAGTTGTCCCACTATGCCCTTCTTTAGAAACAGGATCCCACTTTGCATTAAGCTCTCATGTCTTCTTAGTCTCCTTCAATTTGGGACAGTTTCTTACTTTGTCATTCATGACCTTTTGATGTTTTGGAAGAGCACTGGACAGTTATTTTGAATATCCTTCAACTTGTTTTTTTTTCTGAGGTTTCTTATGATTAAATTCAGGTACCGCATTTTTGGCGAGAATACCACAGAGTTGATATGCCCTTCTCAGTGCATTCTGTCGGGAGCCACAGGATGTCAATAAATCTTATTACTGACGATGTGAACTTTGATCATGTGGTTAAGGTGATGTCTGTCAAATTTCATCACTGTAAAGTTACTATTTTTCCCTTTATAATGAATATATATCCTGTAGCAAAATATTATAAGAATATATTTTTCATATTTTTGCCTGCTAATTTTATCATCCATTGATGATTCTTGCTTGAAACAGTTATTATTGTGGCATTTGTCTAATGGTGATTTTCTTCTTTTATCATTCTTTCTACATTTATTAATGGAATTCTATGATAAGCAAGAGCTCTCCCTTCTCCCATTTACTTATTCATTTAATTATTTTTATCAGTATGGACTCATGGATATTCATTATCATCTGTGGATTATAATCTATTACTATCATTTTGTCCCTCAACTTGTCCCAAGATTTGGCAATTGGAAACCCCTCCTGGGTCCTTTCCATATGTCCTCATAATTTTTTTCAGCAAGTCCTTACTTTCTGGCACTACAAGGTATTCCAGGCTCAACTTGTATTTTCCCTGATTCAGCCCTGGAATCCAAGGAGCACCAATTCCTTTTATTGGGGAATCCAAGATTTGAATCCAAGATTTGAACATGCTCATAGCTACTAGGGTATCATCGTTGCTGGGTCCTCTCAGCAGAGCTAGGAAATATATGAATATGAATGCATATACATCACACATCTATATTTATTTCAATATCTATCTATCTATCTATCTATCTATCTATCTATCTATCTATCTATCTATCTATCTATCTATCTATCTATCTATCTAAAACCATGGGTTCATGCTGATATCCCTAATTCCAATTCAACATTACAGGGCTTATTCTAACACTCTTTATTTATTTACTTATCTGCTCAAACCAAGAATACTCATAGTTTCTCAATTGCTTACACCATATCCCTATGTGAAACATGTTTACTTTAGACTTAATATACATAGTGAAAATTTCCAAAGTTAATTAGGTCAGTTTTTTCTTGCCCATCCACCTCAATCTGGATATATTATTCATTTTAATACAGTTAGATTCATTTGCTACTGTTTGTATTCCATTTGGGGTTCCCTTCTCCCTACATCTTGGTTGCTTTAAATTATTTACTTTTGGAATATGTGCCACTAACATGGTTCTAAAGGTCAGAAGTATACATGAGATATGAGGCATGTTCCTACCCCATATCCCAAGTACACTGTTCCCACCCCCACCTCCCCATTCTTTCCATTCCTTATCTGCTTATTCGCAGTAGGCAACTGTGGTGGATTGAATTGTACCTGGTCTGGGCATGTTCTTGGTCCACACTTGGGTGTGGATCTATTGTAAAATAGGACTTTTAAGATGTTATTTTTATTTCAGTTGTGGCCAGCTGAGTCAGGATGGATCTTAATTCCACTACTGGAGACTTTAAAGAGAAGGCCACAGGGAGAAAGCTGGAAGACAATGGAACCTGGAAGAGAAAGGAAAGACGTTGCCACGTGCATTGCCATGAGACAGAAGGGCCAGGAATAAAGGATCACTGGCAGCCACCACTGACTGCCACAGTCTTGTAGAAGAAAGCATTACCTTGCTGAGGCCTCAACTTTGGACTTCTCCCACCCTCAAAAGTGTGACCCATAAATTCACTTTGTAAAGCCAACCCTTTGTGTGGTACTTGTTTTAGCAGCTGGGAAACTAAAACAGTAACCAATCTCTTTATCATTTTTCGTGTTTATCCTGTGTACATATGTGTGGGCTTGTGTGTTTCACACTAGTGAGCACTAGTTCTCATTTCCCCTTCTTGCTTACATTAAAGGTAGCACATACTAAGGACTGTTTTACACTTTCTGTAAGCCTCATCTTGTTACATTCTGCACTCAAGTAATGGGAGCAACCTCTCAGTTCTCCAGCACTCTCAACAACATTCAAACTCTCTGATAAATAGGTTGCCTGTCCCTAACCCCCTGTCTGCACTTAGTTCACTCTACTTTTCCTTCAGAATCAGGCCTAAGCAAGCATCATCTCCCATGGGAAGGTTTCTCTGACCCTCTTTACTAGGGCAAATATCCTTTATTATATTATACCATCTCTCTGTCTTTTATAGCATTTATTATTATTACAGGTTTAGATTTTTCTGTGTGAATATTTGTTTAGAATCTATTTCATGTAAGCACGGTGTGGGCTAGGACCATTGCCCTGTTTTGCTGACTAGCACATCCCCTGACCCAGCACAGTGCCTGGCACCTGATTTATATTCGTTGAATGAATAAATGAATGACTGAAATATTGGTAATATATTTCATCAAAGTTCCAATAAAATCAAGTAATTTGGATATCCAACAGGTTATTTTAAAATGGTAGTTTGCATACCTTTTCTTCATTTTGGGCCTACCCCCTTCATAGAAGCCCAGATAAATAAATACAACTTCTCTTGAGATTCTGAAAAGTATTTAATCTGCCTATTCTCAATTTCCCCTTATCTTTTTCTAAGAATATCTGTTTTCATCTTTCCGAACATTAACCCATGCCATCCCCAATTACTGAAGAGCCTCTTTCTTTCTTTTTTTTAAAAATTTTTTATTAATTAAAAAAAAATTACAAGGAACACAAACATTCCCAACACATACACTCAACAATTCACAATATCATCACATAGTTGCATATTCATCATCATGATCATTTCCCAGAACATTAGCATCAATTCAGAAAAAGAAATAAAAAGACAACAGAAAAATATAACAAACAGAAAAAAAAATTTTACAGGCCATACCCCTTACTGATCCCTTTCATTGATCACTAGCATTTCAAACTAAATCTATTTTAACATTTGTT
>PVIY010043880.1:0-20050 GCA_004026745.1 Myrmecophaga tridactyla
GCCTCTGCAACCAGGGCTGGCACATGTTGTGCAGAAGGCTCTCCCAGGTCAGCACACTGCCAAATTGCCACCTCAGTTCCCCTTCTGTTCCTTCTCTAACTTTTCCATGGGGCAGGGCTAGCCTTGAGCTAGTCTAGTCAGCCATCTTCCCAGAAGTTCTTTTGATATTTTTAAGTTTTGTTCTACTTGGCCTGTATGATTGATGTAAAAACAGTGTGTTTCATTTAATATTGCACAGGTGCCTCCCACTGTTTTGCTTAGGACATCCAGGGCTCTTCTATTTTATAAGACTACTTTGGCTAAGCTATTTAAATATTGGTCTTGTTCTTCTAAAGCTTGGATGGTAGCATTCCATGGCTTTGCATCATTTGGGATACATTTAAGATAGAGGCTTCTAGTAGAGGGATGCCAACAAACCAGAAAATACATCAGTATAAAGTATGACCTAGCCCTGGGTTCTCGAGAATAGGGTTGTGGCATCTATGGTGACCTAATGCTGTTTTTTTTAAAATATAATTCCCTATAGTTACATTTTAGAAGTTTGTTGAGATGTTTTTCAAGAAAGGATCCAAGTTGGGAATTTGCTTTGAGGAAGCCATTTCAGAAAGTGTTAGGATTTGTGCTTCAGGGGCTAATATAACAATAGTACATGTTACTGTCCAATCATCAGGAAGTAATAGGTAAGCTGTGTCTCTACATAAGAAATAATATCCTCTGCCTATCATAGAAAGTGCTAAAGAGGGTCCTCTAAGCAGAACATAGTGGGAGTTAATAGGAGGACAAGAGCAGGACAGTTTGAGGTGATTTGTTGTCATAGTTTATTTCTGCTAACTGAAGGGTTGCTTTAAGCTTTGTTAAAATATCTTGCCTTAATAAAGGTGTGGGACATCTAGGAATTATTAAAAAGCTATGAGAAAAGTTATAATTTTCTATACCTCAGGCTAGAGGTAATATTTTAAGGGGAACTGAGTGTTGACCTGAGATACCTATGACTGAAGTTGAGGAGGGAATGAGCTGCCCCAAATGCTCAGGCAGGGCAGAGTATGTGGTGCCCATGTCTAAAATAAAAGAAATGGGCTTACCTGTCACCTTTAAGGTTACCCTGGGTTCCACAGCAGTGATGGTCACAGTCAGGGCTATGCCAGAGCCTGAGCCTTATAAGTCATCAGTAGGCTAGTCCGAGGAGGTCACACATTTCTGGGGCTGATGACACCTGTTTAGGAGGGGATGGCCATCTGAACCCATGGTTAGAGGCTGTAGGACAGTCGGCTCCCCAGTGGCCTGTTTGATGACATTGTTTGGCTCAGTGGCCCATTTTACTGCAATGAAAACATGGGCAGGATGGCATTTTCTCACCCCCACCCCCCAAATTTTGGTTTCTATTATCACAGATTACCCTGAGTTCTCCCTAGGCATTGGCAAGGAGTAAATAATGGGTATCATCTCTCTCCTGTCTGACCCTTTCTCAGGCTGCCTCCTTTTCTTCCCTTTCTTTTTCTTTTTCTTTTATTTCTTTTTCCTGTTCTTTTTGTTTTTCTGCCTGTTCTCTTTCTTCCTGTCTATTGTTCAACGTTTTAAAAGCTGCTTTCATAAGTTCTTTCTGGGGTGCCTGGGGACCTTGTTCTATTTTTTGAAGTTTCCTTTGAATGTCTGGGGCTGATTGGGTGATAAAATGGGTACGAAGGAAAAGCTCTCCTTCTTTGGAGGAAGGATTAATATTGTATATTTTAAAATAGTCTCAGTTAAATGATTTAGGAAGGAGGCTGGTTTTCTTCTTTTTCCTGAGTGATTTCTGAAATTTTAGCATAATTAACAGCTTTGAAACCTGCATGTCTTATTCCTTCAATAATACAAGTAAGAAAATGTTCCATTTTCTTTTTATCTGAGGATTTGTCTTGATACTTCCAATTTAGATCTTCTGTGGGACTGCATTTATTTCTTGCATACTATAGAGAGTAAAGGGGTTTTCTGCAAAAAGTTTATCAGCATGGGCTATAACCACAGCCCAAATATAATCTTTTTCTTCTGGGGGTGTAATGGAAGTTATAATAACATAAACATCCTGTTAAGTTAAGTCGCAAGATTGGGTTAAGTATTTAAGCTCTTTTGTAAGTTTAGCTGGATCTGCTGAGAAGGATCTGAGCCATTTTTCAATTTGTCTTAAGTCTGAAAGAGAAAAAGGAACATGAACTTTTATTACGCCTTCCCATCCTGCTACCTTCACAGGGGAAACAGACCTTTTGATAGGGGATCTATTATAGACACCAGACCATGAGATTGAGTGAAAGGAGGTGGAAAAATTTGGGGGGGAAGTTTGGGTAGAATCAGGAAGAGGGGGATGAAAGGTGGGTGCTAAGGTAGGAGAGGTCTTATTGGAGAGAGGGGAAGGTGGGGGAGGGGAAGGAAGAAAGGAGGGGAGCAGAGTGTGTTGGGGAGGAATGGGAAGGAGCATGTTCAGGAGGGGGACGGTGAGAGGGATCGAAGGAGGAGAAATAGTTGGAGGATTCCTCAGTGTGAAGAGGGTCTTCAGCCTCCATAGATGGAGGGGTGGAATGCTTAGAAGGTTTTTCATGGAGGAGGAGGAAGCGACAGGTAGCACAGAGAAGGTCAAGACCTGAGAGTGCAGAAAGCTTGGGAATAGGGAGCTTCAGACCATTTGCCACTGCGCTAAATAAAATTATCAAGTTCAGTGAGAATTTCCCAATAAAAGTGCCATTTTCGGGTGGGCCACAGTGGCTCAGCAGGTAGGAATGCTTGCCTGCGATGCCAGAGGAACCAGGTTCGATTCCCGGTGCCTGCCCATGTCGACTCATTAAATCATGATTCAACACATGATTATCAAAAAAAAAAAAAGTGCCATTTTCCAGCCAATTTTTTTTTTTGCACTAGAATGGTATTGCAGCCAAGTCATGTTGCAGAGAAAAATAAGTTTCTTTGGTTTACTCCCCCTTTTAATTGGAGTTAATTGAGATTATGGAGCAAACATCTGAGGGGAGTAGATTTAGGGGGAAGAGTGTTTTTAGAGTCACTGTGAAGTAAATTGGGCATTACCCATGATTATGTGAGGAAGGGAAAGCCTAGAAAGGTTGGCTCTTGAGAGGCTTACATGAGGCTTATGATCTCCTTGGGGACTTCCTTTGCTTCTTTGAATCTGCTATCATTTATCTCCAGTATATTTTTTTATTTGATCTACTATATCTTTCATTTCTGTGAGGTCTGCCATTTTTCTATTCAACCTCCTGAATTCTTCTTTATGTTCTCCTAGTGTCTTTTCTGATATCCTTTATTTCTTTATAAATATCCTTGAGTAGTTGTTCCATATTCTGTGTCACCTCTGGAATTTTAATTTAGTCATTTGGCTGGGCCATTTTTGTTTGCATCTTCCTGTGGTTTGTGGTTTTCTGTTGTGTTCAGGGCATTTGATTATCTTGATATGGTTATCATGCAGGTTGGTTTCCTTCACTCTTCCAAAGTTTTGTATTCACTTAGTTTTTGCTGAATGTTTCCTTTTACACTTTGTTATTCTCTACCAAATCAAGGTCCAGATCTCATGTAGGGGATACAATTTAGCTTAAGGGTCTATTATGACCTAGGCTGGGTGCACCAGTACTCCAGGGTCAGAATGGCTGCCCACAATACAGGAGACCCAAACTCAACTCCCATCTTATGCACACACACACACAGAAAAAGAACAAGAAAAGAAAAGAAAAAAGAGATAGTAATGATAAAGTAAAATAATAATATAATAAAAATATGAAGCACAAAAACAAGAACCACAACAAAATACACCTCAACAACAGTAGGAACCAGAGTCAAAAGGAGACTGAGAAACTCGAGGTCTGGGTGTTCAGCATGGGGCTGCTCAGCTAGGGACAGCTGGCCAGTGGGTCTCTGCTGGGGAACTGGTGGGCCTACCAGATACCCGCACAGGGCAGATGATCACTCCCCCCACCTTGAGGCCTGCCCTGCAGTGGATGATCACAGGCCTCCCTGCTCCCTGCTTCTTGCAGGCGCTGCCCACTGCAACCCCCCATGGGGAGGCTGGGGCCAAGGAGGGTCAGTTCCATCCTATCGGACCTCATTGGTGCACCATAGCCCACCCGGTGGGGATCCTCGTTACCTGACCCACTTGCTCTCCCTCAATCCTCCCCCCAACCCCAAACTGCCTAAAGACCCTCCTAGATTTCTCACACTCCAGGACCTGCAGTCCTGGGCATTTTCTCCCAGCCTCCTATCTAATTTCATGGAGTATGAGCTAATTCACTCCACTCTGGTCAACCATCCTCCTGGAGATCTGTTAATAGGTTTTTGATGACTGATTCAATCTCTTGTGTTTGTTGAGGTCCTCTATTTCTTCTTGGGCCAGTACAAATGGTTTGTGCTTTTCTAGGAAGTTGGCCGTTTCATCAAAGTTATCTAGTTTGTTGGTATACCATTGTTCATAGTATCCTCTTATCATTTTTATTTCTCTAGGGTCCATGGTAATGACTTCTCTCATTTCTGGTTTTATTTTCATCTCCTCTCTTTTTGTCTTTATCAGTCTAGCTAAGGATTATTTTCATTGATAAAAAGGTCAATTTTATTGTGCTTCTTAAAGAACCATCTTTTGGTTTTGTTGAGTCTCTGTATTGCTTTTTTATTCTCCATCTCATTTATTTCCTCTATAATATTTGCTATTTCTTTCCTTCTGCTTGCTTTGGGATCAGTTGTTTTTCTTTCTGCAGTTGTTCAGTTAGGTCAAAGAACTAGGTTTTAGCTTTTTCTTTCTTTTTAATGTAGGTGTTTAGTGCTACAGATTTCCCTCTCAGCATTGTTTGCTACATCCCATGTCTTGATAAGCTTTGCTGTCATTTTTATTCATCACAAGATATTTACTGATTTCTCTTGCAGTTTCTTCTTTGACCTACTGATTGCTTAAGAGCATGTTGTTTAACTTCCATATATTTGTGAATTTTCCAGTTCTCTGCTTCTTATTGATTTTCAGCTTCTTTCCATTTTGATCAGAGGAAGTGCTTTATATAATTTCAATTTAAAAAAAATTTATTAAGACCTGTTTTGTGACTCAGCATATGATCTATCCTGGAGAATATTCCATGAGCACTTGAGAAGAATGTATATCCTAGTGCTTTTGGGTGCAATGTTCTATATATGTCTGTTAGGTCTAGTTTATTTATCAAATTATTAATGTTCTCTGCTTCCTTATTGATCTTCCATTTAGGCATTCTATCTGTGAAGACAGTGGTGTGGTAATTCTCCCACTATAATTGTATAGATGTCTATTATTCCATTCAGTTTTTAAAATGTGATTTTATTGAGATATTGTCACATGTGATATAATCAACCAAAGTATACAATTGATGGCTCACAGTATCATCATATAGTTGTGCATTCATTACCATAATCAATTTTAAAGTATTTTCATTTCTCCAGAATAAAAATAAAGAACATGCAAAACATCCCATACCCCTTATCCTCTCCTATTATTTGTTTATTTGTCTTTATTTTCTTATTCATCTGCTCATACACTGGATAAAAGGAGTATCAGTCATAGGGTTTTCACAATCACATGGCCACACCCTAAAAGTCACATAGTTACACATTCATCATCAAATATCAAGGCTACTGGTTTGAAGTTCAACAGTTTCATGTATTTTTTCTAGGTATTCTAACAACTAGAAACTAAAGGTAATAGCTATATAATGCATAAGAATAACTTCCACAATGACATTTTGACTCAATTTGAAATCTCTTAGCCACTGAAACTTTATTTTCTTTTCCACCTTTTGGTCAAGAAGGCTTTCTCAATCCCACAATCCCATGTTGCCAGGGAGAATTACACCCCAAGGAGTCATGTCCCACATAGGGGAGAGAGCAGTGAGTTCACATGTTAAGTTGGCTTAGAGAGAGAGGCCACATCTGAGTAACAAAAGAGGTTCTCTGTGGGTGACTCTTAGGCATAATTATAAGTAGGCTTAGCTTCTCCTTTGCAGAAATAACTTTCATGAGGGTGAGCCCCAAGATGGAGTGCTTGGCATATTAAATTGGTAATCCATAATGCTTGCAAGAACACCAGGAATTCCCCATGTGTGAAAGTTAGTTTCCACATTTTTCCTTAGTCCCTCAAGGAGATTTTGCAAATACTTTTTCATTTTCTGCCTATAATACAATGGGATGTATTTTGTACATTAACTTGTACAAAATAACAAGATCTCATTCTCTATTCAAGGTTCCATGCAATTACATTGTTTGAATAAACTATATTTGAATAATACAGGTTACATTTGCTAGTTGCTACAGAGAATATAAATTTTTATACTCAATAAACAATCTCTTCCTTTAGTCTCACTCAGATGTTGAAGTTTTAAACAGTCCACATCACCCAGAATCTTGAATAGGGCATGAGATCTTGGTTTGTACAGACTAGTGTGATGCCCTGATATATCCCAGAATAACTTGGGCAGTGAATAAAAAAGTATTTGAAAAGTTGTGGTACTGGATAGAAAGGAGGAAATATTCAACTCCCCCATTTGGGGAATTCCTAATATTCTTGAATAAGTGGGGACAATAAAATCAGTAAGCTGAGCCCTCAACCTTGGGCTCAAGGTTTCCCCAAGGAGAAGCTAAGCCTGCTTACAATTATGCCTAAGAATCACCCCCAGATAACCTCTTATGCTGCTCAGATGTGGCCTCTCTCTCTAAGCCAGCTCAACAGGTGAATTAACTGCTCTTTCCCCTATGTGGGAAATGACTCCCCAGGGCTGTAAATCTCCCTGGCGATGTTGGACAGGACTCCTGAGATGAGCCAGGGCCTGGCATCCTGGGATTGAGAAAGTCTCCTTAACCAAAATGGGGAAGAGAGAAATGAGACAAAATAAAGTTTCAGTGGCTGAGAACTTTCAAACAGAGTTGAGAGTCTATCCTGGAGATGATTCTGATGCATTATATAGATATCCCTTTTTAGTTTATGGTGTATTGAAGTGGCTGAAGGGAAATGCCTGAAACTGTGGAGCTGTGCTTGATTCTTGCAGATGATTATATAATGATAGAGCTTTTACAATGTGACTGCGTGATTGTGAAAACCTTGTGTCTGTTGCCCCTTATATCCAGGGTATGGACAGATGAGTAAAAAAAGAAGGATACAAAATAAATAAATAATGGGTGGGATAAAGTGTAAAAAATTGGGTAGATTGAAACAATGGTGGTCAATGAGAGGGAGGGGTTAGGGGTATGGGATATATGGGGTTTTACTTTTTTCTTTTTTATTTCTTTTTCTGGAATGATTTTTCTAAAGTGACATGATGATGAAGACACAACTATGTGATGATATTGTGAGCCATTAATTGTACACATGTATGGACTGTATGTGTGTGAAGATTTCTCAATAAAAATATTTAAAAATATCATCCAGAAGACAGGCCTAAATGGTTTCTGTTTTCCAGATTCTGGGGTTTGAATTCTCTAAAGGAGAGCCACCACTTGTGCTAGGCCCTGCCCCCCTTTACTTGGGGTAAGATATGTCCTTTAGGGAATTATCTCTTTACCTAACTTGTTGCTTGATCTCTCAGACATACCTTAACTCCACCTTTGTCTGGGGCTGTGCTCAAACCTAAGAATGCCTGCAGCTTGATTTAATGGGCAGCTAAAAAGTTAAAAAGAAAAAAGAAAAAAAAGAAAAGGATTCTTTTCAGAGCTGGACTCCAGCCCCCCAGGTTTGACAGTCAAGAGCCAGAGTTGGTGCATGGTTATGTGCCCCATTTGTTAGGGCACAGCCCTTTTTCCAGGATTCTGGGCTCAGCCAACTCCAAAAGCCCCCTTTCCTTTTTGTCATTCCCACTTTGCCAGGGATAACACTCCAGTTCCTTTTGTGCTTGCTCCAGGTTTGCCTTTGCTCGGAGCTTGTAGTCAGCAGTCTGAATGCATTAATTCCACAATTGGAGCTTGGTTAAGCTACCTTCCCTTGCTCCCAGTTCAGACTGCTTCTTTTTCCCATGGGGTAGTAACTCCAAACAGCCTGTCATGCCAGTGGAGTAGGGGCACCAGCCTCCTCAGCTTGTGAGACTTACAATTCTGAGCTATGATCTTGGCCCTTCCACTTGTTCTAGATTGGTGTATCTGTCATGGGACTCCCCAAAACAGTTGTTCCAGACAGTTCCTGGCTATTTACTAGTTATCCTAGAGGCTAACTAAATTCCACCCCTCTCTGTACTGCCATCTTGCTCCACCTCACTCCTTTCACTTTTGTCAGGATTTGTCTTATGTACTTAGGAGCATCTTGATTAGGTGCATAAATATCTATGACTGTTATTTCTTATTGGTGGATTGGCCCTTTCATTAATACACAGAGACCTACTTTATCTCATAACATTTTTGCATTTAAAATCTATTTTGTCTGATATTAGAAAGCTATCCCAGTTTTTTTTTTATTACTTTTTGCATGGAATATCTTTTTTCATCCTTTCACTTTCAACCTATTTGTATCTTTGGTTCTAAAATGAGTCTTTTGTAAACAGCATATAGATGGATCATATATACATTTTTATCCATTCTGCCAATCTTTGTCTTTTGATTGGTGAGTTTAATCCATTAGCATTCAGTGTCATTGCTGTATAGGTAGTACTTACTGCACCCAACTTATCCTGTGGCTTTTATTTGTCAGATCTATTTTTTCTCTCTTTTTATCCTTTTAGTTACCTTTACTAATATTCTTCATTTCTGTAACCTCCTCCAGGCCTCCCTTTCATGTCTTTTTTTTCAGCTGGCAAAAATCCCTTTAGTAGCACTTTTAAGGCCAATCTCTTACTAACAAACATTCTTATTCAGTTTATCTGTGGATATTTTAAACTCTCCCTCATTTTGGAAGGAGCGCTTTTCTGGATAAAATTCTTGGCTTCTAATTTTGTCTTTCAGTATCTTAAATATATTGTACCATTGCCTTCTCACCTTCCTGATGTCTGATGAGAAATCAGCATTTAGTCTTATATGGCTTCCCTTGTATGTGGTGAATTGCTTTTCTCTTGATGCTTTCAGAATTTTCAGATCTTCGGCATTTGACAGTCTGATCAGTTATGTGTCTTAGAGTGGGTCTATCTGTATTTATTTGGAGTATGATGGACTTCTTGGATTTGCAAATTTATTTCTTTTATAGGGTTGGGAAATTTTCAGCCATTATTTCTTTAAATATTCTTCCTGGCCTCTTTCACTTTTCTTCTCCTTCTGGGACACTCATGATGCATATATTTATGCTCATTGTGTTGTCAATCGTTTCCCAGAGACACTGCTCAAAATTTTCCTATTTTTCTCCATTTGTTCTTTTGTCTGTTTGAATTTGGTTGCTCTTCTAGCTCACTGATCCTTTATTTTGCTTCTTCAAATCTTCTCTTGTGTGTCTCTAGTTTATCTTTAATTTCATCTTCAGTGTCTTTTGTTTCAATACTGTTTGTTTCTCTATATATTCTTTCAAATTCCTCTTTATTCTCTCCTAGTGTCTTCTTAATATCCGTTATCTCATTTTGCATATTTCCCTTCATTTCTTTGAATCGATTTAGGAGACTTGTTGAACATCTCCCATTAATTTTTCCAGATTCTATATCTCTTCTGACTTTTAAATTTGTTCCTTTGACTGGGCTATTTCTTCCTGTGTTTTAGTGTGATTTTGTGATTTTCTGCTGATATCTGATCATCTGATTATTTTGATGGGCCTATTCTTAAGGTTGGTTTCTCTCTCTTGTCTAGATTTAGTTGTTGCCTGGGTTAGTATTAGGGCAACATAGTTGGGATTTCTCAATCAAAATAGGGCTGGGTATCCATGCTGGAGGTGTAGATCAGCTCAGTTGGGCCTGGAATAGGGTCTGGAAATGCTGTGCTTTCCAGCCTGCCTAGTAGATGGTGCTTTGCTGTCACTTATTTGTCCTCAAAAGGTGTTTTTTTTTCCTGGAGCCTGGTAGTGTCTGACTAAGCTAAGTTGAAACTGTGGGGTTCCTGTGCTTTCACTTCACCAGCCTATACTTGACTCTG
Source organism: Myrmecophaga tridactyla (assembly GCA_004026745.1). Taxonomy (NCBI): domain Eukaryota; kingdom Metazoa; phylum Chordata; class Mammalia; order Pilosa; family Myrmecophagidae; genus Myrmecophaga; species Myrmecophaga tridactyla. The sequence goes on from PVIY010043880.1 coordinate 10,015, forward strand.
TGTTGGGTTGTGTCCCTTCTGTGCTTGAGGCAGAGGGCTCCCGCAGCTGTCCCAGTCCACAGCCAAGCCCCAAGGAAGGATCAGGCCTCCAGCTGCTGTTTCTTTTAGGGGTGATAGATGGACACCTAGAAGTAATAGCCAGGGTTACAATCTTTTTGTTTCTCACTGACTTGGGACTTGAAATGTCCTCCCCTGCCCCCTGGGTCCCCAAACCATTGATGTGGACAGTTTCTAACTGGCTATTTGCTGCTTTTGGGAAAAATTCTGCCATTCATTCCTAATCCTCCACCAAGAAAACTCTTCCTTGATGTCCTTTTATATTCTGCCCTCCCAAGTAGCTTGTGTCTGCCCTTGGTCCCTGTGGACTTGGATCTCTGTGTCTGGATATAGGTGGAGATCTGTCTCACTGCTGAGAAATTTTATAGTCTGTGTCTCTGGTGGAAGGTGGAAGGGATCCCGGCCACTGCATCTGGGCACTTCTGTAGCTTTGTGGGACTGAATGATGGGGAGGGAAGAGGATTGGCTGGTCCAGGACTGAATTTTCCTACCTGATATTTTTCTCTTTATTAAAATCAACATTTGTTGGATCCTTCTCCAGTCCTTGTCTTCCTCCAGAGTTCTGAACAAGTGCAATTTTCCAAACAAAGTTTAACATTACAGTTTTTTTCATGTTTAAGGAATATTTGTATATATTTTTCTGTGAACTTTTTATGTATGTTGTCTATTTTCCTACCAAAATTGGCCTTTCTTTCTTTTAAAATAACTCCTTATATATTAGGGATATTAGCTCTGTGTCAGTTATGTACATTGCAAATATTTTTCACACAGTGTTCCATTTGTAATATCTGACCCTTATTCAACTGCTTGGGGAGAGGAAAATGGAGCTCCCATTTTCTAGGTGTTGGACACTGTTCTATATGCTTCATGAACATTCTCTCATTTGTACCTTATGACAAGTCTTTGAGAATTATTCCTTATCTTAAATCCAGATGGCTAACATATTTCAGAATTTTTCAGTTTTTAGAAAGGTAATAGGGTGCACAGAGACTCCCCAAGCAGAGTCTGGAACAGCAAACTAAGATCATACACACCAGTATTTCTACAGTAAAATATATAAATATCCCTTATAAAAGCCAAAAAAAGTATAAATATACTCACTAATTAGGATAAATAAAAACTGTAGATAATTTCAAAACTTCTCAGGTCAGATTTTGCTGCCAAATGAGATATTTTTAAAAAACTTGTTTTACAGGGTGTTCTAGTTTGCTAGCTGCCAGAATGCAACACACCAGAGTTGGATTGGTTTATAATAAAAGGGGATTTATTTCATTAATTCTTCAGAGGAAAGGCAGCTGACTTTCATCTGAGGTTCTTTTTTACATGGGAAGGCCCAGGGTGATCTCTGCTGGCCTTCTCTCCAGGCCTCTGGGTTCCAACAACTTTCCCCAGGGTGATTTCTTTCTGCATCTCCAAAGGCCTGGGCTGAGCTGCGAGTCCTGAGATGAGGTATGCTGAGCTGCTTGGGCTGTGCTATGTTGAGCTCTCTCATTTAAGCACCAGCCAATTAATTCAAACATCATTCATTGCAACAGGCATGCCTCCTAGCCTACTGCAGATGTAATGAGAAACAGATGATGTTCACGTATCATAGGCTCATGTCCACAGCAACGTAACTAGGCACCTTCACCTGGCCAAGTTGACAACTGAATCTAACTATCACACAGGGGTTTTCAACATTTTGAATTGTGGATAAAAGCAATAAGATATAGTGGACCTCTAATATCCTTTCTTTGTTGACAGGGCAGGGGAGATAGCTATTTGTTTTTGTTTTTATCAAATATATCTCCCAGATTTCAGCTTTTTTACCTCTTTCTTTTGTAAGGAAGGGAGATGAGAACAAGCATAAGGATTAAACTGAGTTTCATTAAAACTATAGAGTCTCTCCCCTTCTCTTCCCACCATTTCCCTTAACTTAAGGTGAAACAGATATGTAGCACCTCTAGTAGACAAATAATTTGGTGCCCTTTCAACCAATATTCTTTATACATTCATTCAACATTTATTTGGAGGCAAAGCTGTTTGATGCCTTGGGGGAAGGATTTAAAAGACAGACATAGGTGGTGGTATTTAGCATTTTTCTCTTTTTTCCAAACAATTCAGCTCTGGTTCCAAACTTGGTGGTCCCTGTTAGCAGAATGAAAGCAGTGGTAGTTGACCCAATCCACTGTTCCTAGACTAGTGTTCAGTAATGACCCATTTTTACTCGTTTGTCCCTTAAGGCATTCTTAAATAATGTCATAGTTTTTAAGAGAGGAAATACATTTTAATTGCATTTTCTTACATTTCCAGTGTGCTTTATGGATTATTTGCTCCTAGACTGTAGTGATGAAATATTCCTGATTTAGAGGCTTGTCTTGCTTCATCATCTCAGCTCATTTGGCTGCTTAGGGTCTCCCATAATGTAGGAGCTTCGTAGTCATTTTACTCTGGTTCTTCTTTTTTAAATGTTTTTACTGACCAATTTTTCATACACATATATTCTATACATAGTTTACAATCAATGGCTCACAATATAGTCCAAGTCCCCCACTCTGACTGTTTCTCTCATGGGAGTGGGGGGACTCGGACTATATTTCCTGGAGGGCCAAGTACATAGTTGTGTATTCATCACCATGATCATTTTTAGAACACTTGCATCACTCCAGAAAAAGAAATAAAAAGAAAAAAGAACAACTCATACATCCCATACTCCTCGCTCTCATTGACCACCAGTATTCCAATCTACCCAATTTATTTTACCCCTTATTCTCCCAATTGTTTATTTATTTTGTATTCTTATTTTTTTACTCATCTGCCCATTCCCTGGATAAAAGGAGCAACAGACTCAAGGTATTCACAATCACACAGTCACATTGTAAAAGCTCTGTCATTACACAATCATCCTCAAGAATCAAGGCTACTGAAACACAGGTCCTCAGTTTCAGGTTTTTCCCTCCAGCCACTCCAATACACCATAAACTAAAAAGGGATATCTATATAGTGCATAAGATTAACCTCTGCCATAACCTCTCAACTCTGTCTGAAAGCTCTTAGTCACTGAAGCTTTATTTTGTCTCATTTCTCTCTTCCTGCTTCTGGTCAAGGAAGCTTTCTCAATCCCTTAATGCCAGGTCCTGGCTCATCAGGAGTCCTGTCCAACATTGCCAGGGAGATTTACACCCCTGGGAGTCATTTCTCACATAGAGGGAGGGGCAGTGAGTTCACTTGCCGAATCAGCTTAGTACTTTGGTTCTTTTTGACCTATTTCCTGATCCTGTGAAAATCAGCCTATCTTGTCTCCAGATGCTTCAGGGCAATGCTGAAAATCTAATATATGATTTCTTGCTAAAGAGAAATTAAGTAAACTCTCAGGATAGTTAATGCCACAGTCTTTCCACAGTTTTGATGTTCCTCTTGAAATAAATAAATAACTTAACTCAAAAGAAATTATCTAATGTTGGGCAGTACTTCAGGCCATGTAGGTGGGTGGAAGGACTGACTTGTGAGGGCTTTTTATTTCATAATCTGCACATCACCTCATGTGCCTCTTCTACAAATAACTGTCATATGGAATCCATTGTGTGGTATTTTAAATAGCAGTTTCTGTTTGTAACATATTTGATAGCTAAAAGGACATCTTCACTTTGTAGTAAACTCTAAATATCAATGAGAAAAAGATATTCATATTTCAAACTGTGAAAAAGGACTAATAAGTATAAGAAAAACTTCACCATATTTTATCAAAGAACAAATAAGACCAACAATAATTTGTTTTCCACTTGTCACATTGTTAAGGACTTTGAAAAAAGACAATAGTCAGTGTTGACAGAAGTTCAGAGAAGCCAGCAGTTTTCTACCCTGGTAGTGGGAGTTTAAATTGGGCCATCTTTTCTGGAGGGGAATTTGGTTAATAACTTTAAAATTTCATTGTCTTTGACCCAGAAAATTCTATTTTTAGTTATTTCTTCTAAAAGCAAATTAGAAACTAATAAAAAAAATCACACATTTCTTTAAACAAGGGCTGCTCTCTGCTACTTCCAAGCAAATGAAATTGAAGACAGGTTCTCTGGGGGAAGCCATGCCACATTATGTTGTCATCATGAAAAGGGAGATAACCAGACATTATGTGCCTCCTGATGGAAGAACATCATATAACCCATGAAGTAGTCTTGACAAAAAAGAAAACATCATGTAAGAATCTGATCAAGCCTCTAGATCCATTTACCAATTTACATGAAATACAGGAGGCAGAAGAGCATGTTAAGTGACACCACAGGGATGCAATTAGTAAAACAGAGGCTATAGAAAACTCAATAGGACAAATGACTTGGATTCTTCAAGAGACAGGAAAATATGTGTGACTTGCCTGATGGGTGCAAACTTGAACTGTGGATATCTGATGTCAAGAAGGAATTGTTAATTTTTAGGTGTAATAATAGAATGTGTTTTTTTAAAAAGTTTATATATATAATAATTATTTATAAATAAAATAATATGATTTCTGGGAGTGGGTGGTAATAGTGATGAAATAGGATAGCCCATGAATTGATATTTATTAAAGTTGAGTAGTGGATATATGGAGATTCATTATACAACTCTGTCTGCTGTTGTATATCATTGAAATTTTCCATAATAAAAGGTTTCAAAAAGTAGGTGATGGTTTCAGGATGCTAAGAGATACTTTAGCGTGGCATGTGGTGCTCACTACAGAGAGGTGTGCTCTTTTCTTTAGAATTCATACAGATAATCTTCCTTGCAGACTTGGCAGCTGGATATTGTTTAAGTCAGCCATGAGTGTAATGAGATGGAGAAATTTTTATCCATTCAAATTTCACAGTAACCAGGGAAGATTGATCATCCTGGAGAGACTGGTTCCCATGAGAGAAACAGTCAGAGTGGGGGAACTTGGACTATATTTCCTGGAAGGCCAAGTACTGTGGGAAACTGTAGGGACTCAGACTTCTGGAAGGTGAGGCAGAATGATCAGCAAAATGGCAGAAAGCAGAGCAGTTCATGATGAGATTCCTTTCTATAGTGCCTTAGATCTACATTAAAACTCTTGCAAATTCAGAATTATGATTGTTCTTTTGTGAAAACAGCAAGGAACAAAATTTTATGTCCCATTTGGCATGGAGTCAAATGGGGTCACACACACAGATGCAGGGAAAAAGGGAGAGAACCACGAAGGGCTAAGGTCAGAATTCATGAAAACCGCAATTCCATGAATTTTTCTATTTGTAGGTTTGAACCAGTGTGCTTAAACCTCCAAGAGACAAGAAAGCCCACAAGTGACTTTTGAGAGAGATATAATATATTCACTAGAGTAATGACCAATCCAGTTCACTTGTTTTATTGCTCCAGTGCCCTAGCCTTGTGCACTTGCTGGTTTCTCTGTTGGGAATACTCTTTCAATCCACCTCTCCTTCCAATCTCCAGCTTAGACATCGCTACTTCCAAGAAGCCATCCTTGATTTCCAAGGCTGTTATGTGTCCCTTACATGCATTCCAGAATAAGCTATTTCCTTGTCATCACACTTTCCCTACTCTATTACAATTGCTTATTTACTTGATTGTGCATTTTGTGAAAGCAGGAATAGTTCCTGTTTTGCTCATAGTGGTCCTCAGCACCCACTGCTGAGTCTGGCACATAAAAGGGGCCTAATATTTTTTGGTTGGCAGTGAGTTGTATTTACTTGATGCTATCAACCTGGGGTCCCTAGACTCTAAAGGGTATTCAGAGATGGCCAGAGGAACCTCTCTGTGGTGAACTGTGGCAACTAAGGCAAATGCCTTCCCACCCCTTATTTTCTGGTACCTTTAAGAACTTCTCTCTCTGTGGTCCTGGTGATAATGTCAATCATGGTTCTGCAACTCAACCCCCTGAGATGACTACATGATCTGGATTGCACCCCTTAGACCTGGTCCCAGGGACAGGTATATGATAGAAGCCTGTCCAACCAGAGTATTTTCCCTGAATTATCCAAAATGGAGGTGGATAAGAAAGGCCATTTGGACTTTGAGCTGAAGAGATGTGAGCCAGAGTTGCTGGCAGCCACTTTATCTGCCTTATGGAGGATATTCATCAGAAGACAATGCACAGAGAAAAGCAGACAGAGATATTCTGTCTGTGTGTGGGTATGAGAAGGTCCTTTAGCTATTTTCTGTATTTTACAATTGAATGGAAGACATGCATTTTCTTATATGTAAGATGTATCTTAGCTTTTGCTGGAATATCAACTCAATGGGTTAGCCCTGCTTATTTCAGCAGTTCTGAGTGTCAGTCATATATCATTAAAAAAAGGAAAACCCAAAATAAATATTGCCTCAGATATGCAGTTTTCTTACTAGAATGAATCAGTTACAACCTGAGATCAGTGGAGAAAGCATAATGCAATGAATCCTGGCTGGTGAAAATGTCAGTGCTTTGGACTTTATTGACTGAATCAATAAGTATGGTATAGATAGAATCTGAGGTGAAATTGGCCCACTTCCCAAGTTCCTCTTTTCATAGTTTTGAATTATAACCTGACTACCAATGTGTGAACTTGGCCATGAGGTCTTGAAGATTCAAATTTTGTAATCTGAGTTTGCCTTAACATTCTAAGTAAGAGCATTTCCTGAGCTATAGAAAATCATATGGCTCCCCCAGGGTCCGCAAACTGTAAGCCTGCCCCACCATTCCCAGAGCCTGAGAAATCATTCTAATATGTCTTTGTTTCCTTACAGGCAAGTTGGGGATTTCCCGCTCACCAAAGAATGCCTTGGAAATAAAAGAACGGAATTAAGCCCTATAACAAGGCTTTAGTGTTACAAAGATTATGGAATTCTCTCCTTAAGATAATTCAAATATATATATATAAATATATATAAGAAATTCCAACAAATTCTTATTTTTCCCATGTTGACTATTTCAATGTTTTTTTAAACTATTGTAAGTTAAATTCTTTCAAAGACATTCTATGTGCCTCTGTTTCCCAGGTACCCTGTTTTTGGACACAAGGTCCCTTAGTTGATGTCAGTGTTTTACAGTTGAATGGAAGATGTACATTTTCTCATATGTAGGCTGCATCTTAGCTTTTGCTGGAATATCAACTTACTGTGTCAAACCCAAGATGCAGAGACTGTATCTCTCAGTTCTGGGTTGCTCCTTCACACCAGATAAATACTGAAACCAATTCTTGCAGAAATTTGGCAGCCAGCCAAATGTATTACATTCTGCTATCCTAGAGTATATCTACTATATACGTTCCTTTACTTATTTCTCCTTTTTTAAAATTTCTTTCTCATCCTCATAGTGCACAGGACTTTTTGTTCACTGACCTTTACTTTTTCTCCAAAATCTTTTCATGGCACCCTCTAAATAGAACATCAACTGAGTGGCTAGGCTAACAACTCTTCTGCATCCACATCTTCTAAATCTTCCCCACTGAATGTTCTCATCATCATTTGCCTTTTCAGAGATCTGACTCTTTATGAAGTTACTACTTCCACCTTTCAATGGAGGTGTTGATCTTCCATGCTCCTTGCCTTTGGCATCTTCTGAGTACCTAATATTGTAACCGAGATATTAGGATTTAAGGGAAGATTTTAATTGCTGAAGCATTATATAGATTTTCCTTTTTTCTTTCTGGTATATTGGAGTAGGCAGAAGGAAATACCTGAAATTTTTGAATTTTAACCCAGCTAACTTGATCTCTGATAATAATTGGATAGCCCTTACCTTCTGCCTTTCTAATGTAAAAATCTTGTGACTAACATTCACTTGTACTCATTTATCCAGTTTGACTTTAGAGTTTGTAAGCACTGAAGACAGCCCCTCATTTTTATTAATGCAGGGTCCTGAGTCAGTCCAGAACTAACCCATCCCAAACCAAAGTTATCTTGATAACTGAGAATGGGTCTAACCAAAATTGGCCCACCTGACATGCAGATTAGCTTAAACTTTAACCCACAAGTCACCTATACCTCATTATAATACTAAAAATCATGCCCATCATCATACTAAGGCCACCATTTTCTTACATACAGTCTGTGACTAAGCATGTAATCAATTTGCATATGTCCAATAATTAGATAATCTTTAATTACATCATCTGGGGCCACTGTCCTTATTACCTAAAACCTGCCCATCTTTTAATTCTATAAAATCATCAAAATCACTGCAGTTTGGGGAGACAGGTTTTTTGACTGATAGGCCATCTGATCTCCTGCTGCACACCTAGTAATAAACCTTTTCTCTCTGTGAAATCCCTGGAATTGAGTGCACTGGGCAAAAGAATACACCACCTTTGTCCAGTAACAATATTATCTTCTAGGTATTACTTTTCTGACCCTATGTAAAATCTCCTTGGCAGTTGAGATTTACAGCAGTTCTCTTTAAAACACTCTACTCCTCCTGGTTACTGTAATTTACCAACCTCTCAGTCATTCCTTGTTCTTTAAAGCCTTTAGGATGCTGTTCATCATCTTTCCTTTCACCTCATGTCTCACCAACAACCTGAGTGCCTCCTACATCCGTATAGATGATCTATTCTGTACCCTGACCCCTTTCTTCCTTGATGCTAACTTCCAGGAAGCTTCAGGACCATTAACACCACCTGTGGCCCTGCCTCTGCCTTTGGCATCACCTGTAAACATTCCACCTCTGAGATTTTAGGTTTAAGCATATCACTTTTTAATACTACCTTAAGTCCTTCCAGTTCTCACACTTAGTTAACTCCTCTGCATTTGTTTATTGAACACCATTGACATTTCTCACTGTCTTGTCTTGTCTTCTCATCATTGATATATGGTTTTAAAAATTCCTTTCCTTCCTTAATCAACTTAGATTCTTCTTCCATTTTCTTCCTCTAATTATTCTTACATGCTGTATTAGTTAGGGTTCTCTAGAGAAACAGCATCAACAGGGAACACTTGCAAATATAAAATTTATAAAAGTGTCTCACGTGACCGCAGGAACACAGAGTCCAAAATCCATAGGGCAGGCTGCGAAGCCGACGACTCTGATGGAGGGTCTGGATGAACTCCACAGGAGAGGTTCACCAGCCGAAGCAGGAATGGGACCTGTTTCCTCTGAGCTCTCCTTAAAAGGCTTCCAATGATTAGATTTATCATCACTAATTGCAGAAGACACTCCCCTTTGACTGATTACAAATGGAATCAGCTGTGGATGCAGCTGACGTGATCATGACCTAATCCTATGAAATGTCCTCATTGCAACAGACAGGCCAGCGCTTGCCCAATCAGATAAACAGGTACCACAACTTGGCCAAGTTGACACATGTCCCTAACCATGACAGTCCACCCCTTGTCAACTTGGCACCCATACATATATCACCTTAAACCATACTTAATTTCCAAATGAAACCAAATAAGCACACATTTTTTCTTTTACCTGACAATACTCAACTGTCCTGCATATAACTGGAAACACATTAAATCTCTCCAGAATAGGGCGCAAATCCTTGGGCAACATTCATTCTTAAACTTGATATCTTACAACTTAAATAGTATAACATGAACAAAACAGCATTACAGTCCTCGTTTCTGTAACTGATCACGTGGTTGAAGTTCATATTTATCACTTCCTTCTTCCACTAGCCATTCCATGTTCCCTTTACCCTCAGCAAGCACTTCAGCTGGCCGTGGTTCTTTGCCTGGTGGGGTGACCCAAACCTTCATTCCTGAAGTTTCAGGACCATTAGTAGTCCTTCCTGGATTGTGTTGTTGCAGTTTTCCATTGATTTTAATCACAGGACATGGTAGTACTAATAGCCCTAGGGGATCTCCTATATTCCAAGAAAACTCTTCTTTACCTCCATTATGTAGTTGCAGTCCTACTTCTTTCTGATAGTCAGGGTCAATTACCCCAGACAATAATGTAATCCCCTTCTTGGCTTGTTGATCCAGAGGCATAAGTAGCCCAAAGTGACCATGTGGCAATCTTAACTTCCAGTTCAATGGTATCACTGTTGTTTCTCCTGGAGGAAGCACACCC
>PVIY010043881.1:0-20050 GCA_004026745.1 Myrmecophaga tridactyla
GAAGGCAAAAGGAAGAAAAAGATTAATGGAGGAAATTATCATGGAAAATTTCCCATCTCTTATGAAAAACACAAACTTACAGATCCAAGAAGTCCAGCATACCCCAAACACAATAGATTCAAACAGACATACTCCAAGACACTTATGAATCAGACTGTCAGAAGTTAAAGAGAATGAGAGAAGTTTGGAAGTAGCAACTAAAAAGCAATCCATCACATACAAGGAAAGCCTAAAAAGAAACTGAATTTATCAGCACAAACCATGGAGGTGAGGAGGCAGGGGTATGATATACTTAGGATTCAAAAAGAAAAAAATGGCCAACCAAGAATTCTATATCCAGAAAAATTATCCTTCAGAAATCTGGGGGAATTAAAACATTTCCAGTCAATCACTAGGTGAATTTCTAACCAAGGGACCAGCTCTCCAAAAATACTAAAGGGAGCACTACTGGCAGATAGGAAAAGGCAGGCATGGGGGGTCTTCAGAAGAGTGTAAAAATGAAGACCCTCAGGAAGGCTTAAAAAAGAAAAAAACTTTGATATGACATCTAAAATCCAAAAGGCAAAATGGTAGAAGAAAGTATTCCCTTTACAGTAATAATGCAAAATGGTAATTACAAAGGGTCCTTCTTAAGGCCTCAGGGCAGGGGAGGCCGGCTCACCTCACCTTTACATAACCAGGAGAGGTCACCTAAGTGACTCTCCAACAAAATGTGCTGGGTCCGCTTAGACAGAGAAGCAGTTAGAAATTTTAAAATGGCAATTTCTCAAAATTCTACCTAATCTGAGAGATTAGGTTATCTACACAAATCAGAGAGAGAAAATGGGGGCCTCATGCTGAGTTTTGGTAAATCAGATCACCTCACAGGTTGTTGAATGAGCGTTTGCAGCTGGTTTGGAATTCCTGTACCACAAAAGAGCAGCCTGATGGGATGCCTGTATGCACATGTGTGTTTGTGTGTGTGTGTGTGTGTGTGTGTGTGTGTGTGTGTTTGGTGCAAGTTCAACAAATCTTTGGATCTCCCTTAGAGATCAGTCAGGCCATTGGAACAGCCAGTCAGCAGGTCTCATGTTACAAAGCATTTCTCTAAAGCAGTAAATAAACATATAATCCATATTGTGTTTGAAGAAGACAACTGGTTCAGAGAGTTTGCTGGGCTATTTTTAACATTAGAGTCTGGAAGGAAAATGATGTCACATACTGGCAAGAGTGTCCAAATATTCCAATCAGACCACAGCTGAAAAATTCTTGTTTTTATTAGTTTCTTTCAGAGTTGGGATTCTTTCCAAAAAAAGTTGAATTTTAAATCCCTCAATCCAGAAGGCTTTGCAGCTTGAACTGTACCCAGGGCTGCATTGTCTCCTGTGTCTTGTCAAACAGATGTGAAAGCTCCTGCAAGCCAACAGACTTGATCAAAGTGGATGAGCTAGTGGTAGAGGAGGAGGGATTTTCTCCTGATAGGGGATGGACTTGTTCACAGAACAGCAAAAGGCCAACCATATTAAAGTGATCCTAATCAGGATTTCCTGACTCTGCTGTGTGATCTTGGGCAAGTTTCTAAACCTTTCTGATTTTCAATCATCTCATATATAAAATCGAATAGTACCTACCTCAGAAGGTTGTTGTGGGTAATGGAAAAAATAATGAATGAAATCTACTATTGCAGTGCACACAACATAGTAGGTATTAAGTAATATTTGTTCCCTTCTCTCCCTTGTCTTTTCAAAGAACACATTTTATGTCCCACATTTTTTACTATGGGATAAATGTTAAAAAGACATCTACCCCCCTCAAGCCCTTCTAACCTAATGCCTTTGAGTGAAGAAGAGAACACAGAAGAAATAAAATCATGGCAGTATGTGGGGGAAGGGAGAGAAAGAGTATAATTGTAATTTTTTTCCTGCTCCCTTTGGGAGTCATGGCTCACTTTTCCTCATGAAATGGTGGTTTTATTGGCAGACAAGTGACATAGTCCATGCACTGGTTTGAGAATCTGGGGGCAGGTTTTTCATTTTAGCTTGTAAATTGCCTAATAGAGGAAGGTCACTGCTCTTGGCCAGTACTCCCAGAGCAACCTCCTCTGTTGTTTATGTTTGGGACAACTGGTTACCTGGGAGCCTCTGGGACACCCACTGGCCTCTTAGTGAGAATCCTGTTCTCTAATGTTATTTCACTTTTGTTCTCTTGTCTGATTTTTTTCTTTATTTGTTTAAAATGGGGAGACTGGAGACAGTTGATGATCACTTTAGGGGGAAATTATTACTTTTTAGGAAACTCTTGAGGCAGAAGGAAGAGAGGCAGGCACCAAGTGGGAGAGACAAGACTCGCTTTCAGAACAGGAAGTCACACCTGCCCATTCCTTTCAGAAGGAGCATTGGTTCAGTTCTAGGAAGGAGTGGGCAAGTGGGTGGGGGTGAGGGATTATCAGTTCTCTACTGTCATACAAAATCTAGAAACAGACCCAGCTTCCTCCTATCTTCTATTCACTGCTCATATAGCAGCTACAGGCCAGTGATTTTGTTGTATGAAAGAGTCTCAGAAATGACCAATAATGGTGCTTTGGGGCAGCTTGAGGGCAGAGTGATTCAAGCAGGTGTTGAGCAGAAGTAGGAAAAGTGCCTGTTCTTATAAGAATGATGCTCCTGTCTACAGCTAAAGTTTATATCCAAACCTGCTTGCTTCACCTGATGGCTGAGTGGCAGTCTTAAGCCACTGATGTAGGCAAACAGGGGATAAGCACTAATGAACAATGGCCAACCAGGCTTGAGTGGACCCTGGGAGACCCAAAGGGAGCTCAGAGGATGGACACTTCAGTGGACTTGAAAGGTTAGGGAAGTCTTTCTGGGAGAAGTGATGTTGGTGACATATAGGATGAACTTCAAACATTGCCAGACAAGAGGAGTAGGAATAGAAATAGAATTTGCAAAATTCTGGAGGAGAGTCAGGGCAAAGCATTTTGAAGATGCCTACAAGTGCTCAGTCTAGTTAGTGCAGAATGCATAAGGAGTAAAGGAAAAGGTTGGAGAGGGAAGCAGGGGCTGATCGCATAAGGCTTCTACTCAGACACTGCTGAGCCAGCTTGATTGAGATGCCCTCACCATCAGTACCCTCACACAGGATAAACATGGGAGTCGGAGATGTGGGACAAATGCCCCATCTATATCTTCTTGACTTTACTGCCTCAACTTTCAACAATGTCCAGACTTGCATTGCTTCACATGAGCTCTTTCTTTGTCTTCCAAACTGCCTTTGCTACAAATATGTCAGATTGGAAGTGCCAAAAAATTAATGCCCCCAAAGCATCACTCAACTAGTGACTCTTAGGAGGGGGTGACTAAATACCCCAGCTCCTTTACCAACTTGGGAGGGATAACTGGAGTGTTCATTACTGGCTTTCAGAGTTTTCCTATTGGATTAAACCCTATGTGTATAAACTTGGACATTCAAATGTGTTTAGAACACAAATTTTACCTTCCCAATACCATTTTTAAAGAAAATTTTAAATCACTGGATGCCCAAACTTCCAAAATGTGATCTTTTATAGATGATTGTATTTGTAAGGAAATGATTTGACTACTGAACCACGAAAATAACCGTGGCTTTCAGAAAGATAAAGATACTTTTACTCTCAGCAATGTGAGCAATTTAGTAGTGATGGTGATGATAAGATTTAAGGGACCCAGGATCTTTTTATCTTGTTGCTTCGTCTTTTAGTCAGGAAAGGCTAGATTATGCTGCAATAATAAATAGTCCCCAAATCTCAGTGGCTTAAAAAAACAAAAATTTCTTTCTTCCTTTTGGTGCCTGTCCTCTAAGTATCAATGAAGGGATACTGTCTTCATCTGAAACTCAGGCTGGTGGACTAGCCATTATCTGGAATATTTCTGGTGGTCATGGTAGAGGCCTCATATCAGCAACTAAATGCTCAGGCTGGATATGACACACACAATGCAATCAACAGAACTAGTTATCTGGCCCCATCTCACTAAAAGGGAGCCAGGATGTGAAATCCTACAGGTAGGCCAGGAGGGAAATGAGAAATAAATACTGGCCAGCAGCACCAGTGGCTACCATACTCTGCCATTCACAGCAGGCTTCCACCTTCTAGGTCAAAAATGGCTGCTGTAGCTCTTACCAGCACATATACATTCCAGCCAGCAGTAGGGGCAAAAGAGAATTGGAGAGCATGCGCTTTTCCTTTAAATTCATGACTCAGACATTGTACCCATCACCTTAAAGAAAATCCACTGGTCCCAATGTGGTGTCAGATCCAGTTTAGCTGCCTGAAAATCTGAGAATTGCAGTCTTTATGATAATGGCTATATAAACCAGGCTAAACTTGCAGAAAATTGATAACTGGATTTTGGAACATCTTACAGTCTCTACCATACAGATTGCTAGGATGACACTTGGGCCAAAATGATTATTTCTATTGCTTTTGGTTGATATTGGGGTGTCTGGGAAAGATGTGGTAAGTGAAGACAGTCTGCCTTCTAAGACTGCTTTACCCATTCTGTTTTCAGCTATAGAGTATAAACCCCCCAAAGTAGAGAAGTCCTTTATGGTCTATTTTGTAAAATACTCAGAACACATGGGGGCTCAGTAAATACCTTTCAAAGATACTTTGGGAGTTTACCCAGGATCTAGTTTTGAGTTGAGGGCCATGAGAGGTTATTAGTGCTCTTATTTATTACAGGTGGGTAATCTACTTTTAGGAACAGCTATATCTTTTTGTCATATTTGAAATAGGGGGGACCTGGTGAAGTTTTGTGAAGTTCAATGAATATTTCCTAAAACACAAGTTGGAATTTCAACCCACAGGAGGATTTTTCTTCCTGATTAGAATAATGCCCATGTTAATCAGTAAACAAAGCAACTGCATTTCATTTACCAGAAGTGGTGACAATTTCTGGGCTGTGGGTGGGGATGGGTTAGATTTAGTTATCAGAATCTACCATTAAAAGCATGGTTAAGACCTACCTGGGCCTCAGTTTCCTTATTTATAAAACAAACTGTGGTGGAATGCAGATGTTTACAGAATCTTTGCTACTCTTCCTGTGGTAGTTAGACTCATTTGTCAACTTGGCCAGGTGAGCATACCTAGTTCTGTTGCTGTGAACATGAGCCAATGGCATGTGAACCTCATCTATTGCTGATTTACATCTGCAGTCAGCTAGGAGGCGTGCCTGCTGCAATGAAGGACATTTGATTTAATTGGCTGGTGCTTAAATGAGAGACTGCAATGTAGCACAGCCTAAGCGTCTCAGCATTTCTCATCTCAGCACTTGCAGCTCAGCCCAGGCCTTTGGAGATGCAGAAAGAAATCACCCCAGGGAAAGTTGTTGGAACCCAGGGGCCTGGAGAGAAGACCAGCAGAGACCATCCTGTGCCTTCCACATACGAAAGAACCTCAGTGGAAAGTTAGCTGCCTTTCCTCTGAAGAACTAACAAAATAAACCCCCTTTTATTAAAAGCCAATCCGTTTCTGGTGTGATGCATTCCGGCAGCTAGCAAACTAGAACACTTCCCAATGAGGTGGGAGCTCATTTCTACGCCTCTTGACTCTGCAGTAGCTCTAATAACTTTCATGACTGATCTCTCCCAATATGGGAGTGATGTTCTGGAACATCTGAGGCTATGTCATAGGATGTCTCACAGGTTTGGTGTGGGCCTCTAGGAAAGCTCACTCTTGGGACACTCCCTCTTTTTTTAATATTTTTATTGAGAAATCTTCACACACATACAGTCCACCCACAGTACATAATCAGTGACTCACAATATCATCACATAGCAGTGTATTCATCACCATGATCATTTTTAGAATATTTGTATCATTCCAGAGACAGACATAAAAAGAAAAAACTCATGCATCCCATACCCCTTTCCCACCCTCTCATTGGCCACTAGTATTTCAATAAAAATAAAATTACCAATTTATTTTATTCCTTACCCATTATTATTTATTTATTTTCCTTTTTTTTTTAACTCATCTGTCCATATCCTGGATAATAGGAGCATCAGACACAAGGTTTTCATAATCATGTGGGGACACTCCCTCTTGCAGCCCAGTTTCCAGGCTGTGAAAAGCCCAAGCTACATGGAGAAGGGTGCGTAGTCGCTGAGGTCTCCAGTCCCAGCTGCGCTTTCAGCGGACAGCCAGCCCCAAACATCACCGTGTGAGGGAGCCACTGTGGATGTTCAGCCCAGTTCAGACCTCAGAAGATGCAGCCCCAGGCCACATCTGACTGCAGTCACATGAGAACCTGTATCTGCATCCAGGAAACCCACCAAACTATGAGAAATAATGGTATTGTTTTAAGCCACCAAGTTATGGGATGGTTTATTAAGCAGATGCAGCAATACATGCCAGGAACACGAAGGATGTGTAGAGACATCCTTTAATGTGCTTTCAAGCTTTAATAAGTGCTGACTCTCTATAAGGGCAGGGGTAAGTCCTTCCATGAAAGGAGGTTAAGAACATGGGGTACACCAAAGAGTTTTGGTGGGACATGAGGTGCAGAGTGGTCCATCACACAGTCATCCTTCCAGTGCAAAGAGAAAGAATGATGAAGACATGGCTATTTTCCCAAATACAGAAAAATGCTTTTTTTTTTTTCGAGAAAACAAAAGATATTCTAAGTGTAGCTGTTTCTAATATCAGTAATTAGCTGCCATTGAAGGATGTATGATCCAAAGGTGAGAGAATAGACATATATAAAAGAGGGGGGATTACCTTCTCCTGCACTTATGATAATGAAGATCAAGTGAGATTTATCCCAGGTATGCAAGGGTGGTTCCACATAAAGGTCAGTCAATATAATACACCATATTAACACAATGTAGGGGAAAAAACCCACATGATCATTGCAACTGATGCAGTAAAGGCACGTGATGAACTTTTGCACTGCTTCTTTTTTAAAAAATATTTTATTGAAGAAATCTTCATACACATACAGTCCATACATGGTATACAATCAATGGCTCATAATATCATCACGTCATTGTGTATTCATCACTACGATAATTTTTAGAATATCTGCATCAACCCAGAAAAAAAAAGAAAAAAGGACACTCATATACCCCATGTCCCTAACACCTCCCTCTCATTGACCACCAGTATTTCAATCTACCCAACTTTTTACTCTTTATCCCCCTATTATGTATTTAATTTTTATCCTTATTGTTTTTTTAACATCTGTTCATAACTTAGAAAAAAGGAGCATCAGACACAAGGTTTTCACAATCACACAGTCACATTGTGAAAGCTATATAGTTATACAATCATCTCCAAGAATCAAGGCTACTGGAACACAGCTCTAGTTTCAGGTACTTCCCTCTAGTCACTCCAATACACCATAAACTAAAAAGGGATATATATAAATAATGTGTAAGAATAACCTCCAGGATAACCTCTCGACTCTGAAATCTCTCAGCCACTGAAATTTTATTTTGTCTCTTTTCTCTCTTCACACTTTTGGTCAAAAAGGCTTTCTCAATCCTGTGATGCTGGGTCCCAGCAAATTCCAGCATTTCTGTCCCAAAATGTCAGGGAGGTTTACACCCCTGGTAATCATCTCTCATATGGGGGGGCAGTGAGTTCACCTGCAGAGCTGGCTTAGAGAGAGAGGCCACATCTGAACAACAAAATAAGTTCTCCGGGAGTGACTCTCAGGCATATGTGCCAGTTTGAAGATATTATGTATCCCAGAAAAGCCATGTTTCAATTCTGATCCAATCTTGTGGGGGCAACCATTTCTTTTATACTCATTTGTTAAATCTTATCTTTTCTGTTATAATCCTCTTTCTCTTTAAAAAATTTATACACATAAAAGCAATAAATTTCAAAATATATCATCACAATTAGTTGGAGATTTTAGAGGATGGTATAGGTTATGATTCCATAATTTTAGACTTTTATTTCTAGCTTCTCTAAGGTACTGGAGACCAAAAGAAATATTAGTATAAGGATTCAGCACTCATACTCATTCATCAAACGCGATCTTCTCTGTATAACTCCACCATCTTCTTTGATCTTTCTCCCATTCTTTTGGGGTATCTGGGTTATGCCCACTCTATCTTTTTCATGTTGGAAGGGGCTGCTGATACTATGGGATGGGGATGGAACTAGGTGATGTACTGGAGGGGCTGGCCTCTAGGTTTCAAGACTTATCTGGTCCAGTGACACATTTGGAGGTTGCAGTTCCTGGAAAGTTACCCTAGTGCATGCAACCTTTTAAGATTCTTATATAATGCCCTAGGTATCCTTTAGCACTGGCAGGAATGGTTTTGTTTGGAGGTTGGCACGTTATTATAGGTAGCAATATCTAACTGAAGCTTGTGTAGCTTCTTGACTCTATTTGCACTCTCTCAGCCACTGATACCTTATTTGTTACACCTCTTTTACCTCTTTTGGTCAGAATGGCATGGTTGATCCCATAGTGCCAGAGCCAGGCTCATCCCTAGGAGTCATCTCTCATGCTGGCAGGGAGACTTTCATCCCTGGATATCATGTCCCACGTAGGGCAGAAGGACAATGATTTCACTTGCAGAGTTGGGCTTAGAGTGAGAAAGGCCACATATGAGTTAAAAAAAAATGTCCTCCAGAGGTGACTTTTAGGCATATTTATAGGTTGGCTAAGCTTCTTTGCTGCATAAGCTTCACAAATGCAAGCCTCAAGATCAAGGGCTTGGCCTATAGATTTAGCTGTCCCTAATGTTTTACACAGTATGAGGGTTTCCCCCGTGGTAAAGTTTAATAGTTTCCCATTTTTCTTCCCATCCCTCAAGGGCCTTGGCCAGTACTTTTTGATTATCTGTTTAATATACTCTGGACTGTATTCGGGCATTACATTAAGCTACATAGATTCCTCATTCTTATTCTGGGCTCCCTGTGTTTCAATTGTTTAAATGCGCTATCCAGACAGGTTGAGTTTGATTATGTGCTACAGAAAACCTAAGTTCTGGACATAATAAAACTATCTTCTTTTGGTTTCAAAGAATAGGTGAAGTTTTAAAATACAATGTCTTCCTTACCCCTGTATTCTGAATTACCTTAATCCTGACCTGATCAGCTTCATTCTTATGTCTTAATACCAGGCTATACATATATAAAACAGCCCATCAAAATCAAGAAATAACAGTTACCACTCTGGATGGATATGTGACTGGTATTAGGGCTTACAATATAGGCCCATGCTTCCTTATAAGTATTTTCTAAATGAGACCATCTTTTGTTTCTGGCTTATTTTGTCTCATCAAATGTCCTACAGGTTCACTCACATCATTGGATGACTCACAACTTCATTCCTTTTTATAGCAGTAATGTGTTTGATCATATATTTACAGCATCATTCACCAATATACTTCTCATTCAGTGCATCTTTCAGCCACTTCCATCTACTGGGCCTCATGCATAATGTCCAAAGTAAACAGTCCATCAGCACTCTCAATTTTACATAATTTCATTATCCCAAGAGAAAGATAGCCAATAAACACAACATCACAAAATAGGAAATGCAAACCTCATCCTAACTTTTGTCTCTCCCCCAATCATACAACCCTAGTATTGTTGCAGAACTGTTGGTGTTTTCCTGTTAAACATAGCCCATAGCATGCAACAGCATTTTCCCCCTGTACCCCCCAATTACACACTCTTTGTACAGAGCCATTTCTTTCTATCTGATTCAATATTGTAGTAGAAAATTTTGATTAGATTATCTCTATGGAGATGTGACACCCATACCCACAAGTGGGTGTGACCTTTGATTAGATAGAGATGTGACTCCACCCATTCCAGGTGGGTCTTGATAAATTTACTGGAATCCTTTAAAAGAGGAAATGTTTTGTAGAGAGTTAGAAATGACATAAACAACAGAGGTGACAGAAATGTCACAGCAGGGCTGACATAGATTCCCACACTTGGAGGACAGAGACACGGACATCTGGAGATCCTTGGAGTCCACCAGACATTGCCATAGAGATGTTAAGAAAGAAGCAAGCCAGAACCTGGAGAGAACCAAGAGGAGCCAAAAAAAGAAATCCACCCTCAGAGAAAGAAAGTGAGGGACCCCCACAGGAACAGAGGCTGAAACCAATGGATCCTAGGGGCAAGAGACCAGTAGATGCCAGCCATGTGACTACCCAGCTGACAGAGGTGTTCCTGACTCATTGGCCTTCCTCAAATTAAGGTATCTTTTCCTGGATGCCTTAGTTTAGACTTTTGTATAGGCTTGGAACCGTAAACTTGTAACTTATTAAATTCCCTTCATAAAAGCTGTGGCAATTCTGGTATACTGGTATATTGCATTCTGGCAGCTTACAAACTAATACAGCCACTGAACTTGGCATGGTTGATTGCATGGTGCCAGGGCCAGGCTCATTCCTGGGAGTCATACACCATATTGCTCAGGAGACTTTCAACCCTTGATGCCAAGTCCCATGTAGGCATGAGGGTAATGATTTCACTCACAGAGTTGGGCTTAGAGAGAGAGAGAGAGAGATGCCACATCTGAGCAACAAAAGCAGTCCTCTGGAAGTAACTCTTAGGTATAACTATATGCAGGCTAAGCTTCTCTGCTATGTAAATAAGCTTCACAAGAGCAAGCCTCAAGATCAAGCACTTGGCCTATTGACTTGGGAATCCCAATGACTTACAACTTCTTGAATTAAACAAATAATATAAAATAAAGTTTGTTTGGCCTGAGAGACTCAAAAGGAAGGCCACGGTAAATCATGCTGTTGTCTGACTTCAATTTCTGAGATAGGAACTACAGGTCTATAGCCCTTTGGAAAATTAAGATTCCTATTATAGGAAGGCTGAAAGCATTGTAGAAATTTTATATATTTGGGGAACATCATATATATGATAAGTTGACTGAGGAAGAAAAATATCAAGCCTGGTTTACAGATCAGTTTGTATAATATGCTGGCATCACCTAAACGTGGTTAGCTGCAGCATTCTCACCCCACTCAGGGGTGACCCTGACAGACAATGGTGAAGGAAAATCCTACTGGTGTGCAGAACGTTAAGCAGCATATTTGGCTGTCCATTTGTGGAATGAAAGATGACCAGAAGTGATGTATATATATATATATATATATATATTATAATGAGATGCATATATATATAAATATATGTGTGTATATATATGTATATATACACATGTACATATATATGTAATAATAATTATAATATGGACAAAATGACGCTTTCTGCAGATGTTGGTTTCTTTCACCAGCCATCCCATGGTTGGTTTGGTTAATGGACCCATGAACAAAGTGTCCATGGTAGCAGGGATGGAGATATGCATAAACTCAACAACAGGGACCTACTGTTATGAGGCTGAAATATACAGTGAAATATATACAGTGGCTAAAATATACAGTGGCTGCCAGCACCCCGTGGCCAGTACTTCTGATGAGATACCTCCCTGTAAACAGCTTTCTCCAACACCACAGGGGAGTAGATTTCCTGCATGTTCCAGAGGACAAATTTCCAGCAAGTTCCACTGGTGCAGCACCACAGCATCTTCTCTCCCATCTTGTGAACCATGGCTGTGCCTTTTCCTATCAGGTTCCAAATCTCAGCCCTAAGGACGTACAAACAACAGAATAAATAAAGTCTTGCATGGATTTGACTATTGTCCTGAAATTTCCATCTTGCTGTGATCACAAGAACCAAGTGTGGGCTAGTCCTCTGAGGATGAAGGTATCTCCAAATTTTACATACTTTAAAATAGTAAATAATGCTATTTCAAGAATTAATGCAAATTTATTTCTTATATTAGTCACCTGAAGCCAAATATACTAAGATAATTTTGGAAGACTTTTAGTTGTCATTTTAAAAATCCAAATCTTTTATACTCTCATAAATTGTTGTTTTAAAAAGTGTTATCCACAATGTTGATTCAGACAGAAGCAATTATGTGTGAAGGAAGCTTTCCATTACTCACCACCAGTTTTAGGCCAATGCAATATATTGCCCTCTCTGCTCTGACTGTTTTAAAGCTGGAGAAAAACAATAGTTAACATTTGTAAGTGCCTTATGATGTGCAACATACTTTCACATAGACTATATCTTTTAATCTATTGAAGAACTTTGAATGTTAGTTATGAGGGATTTAAATAATATAGCTTTTAATGTTTTCTTAAAATACTATGTCTTTGTAGAAAATTTAAGAAATATTGACAATCAAAGGAATAAGTGTTAAATGACTTCTAATTTCACCAAGTGATAACTATTATTAAACCTTTAATGTATATCCTTCCATATTCTTATTCATTTAAAGACTATGTTTTTATAAAACTGGGATCATGTTGCATGTGATCTGCTAATGCAACTAATGGTATGTCATGTTTTTTCATCATTAGATATTCTTCTTAAACCATATTTCTTAAGTCCTTTTGGATCAGGACATCTTTAAAAAATCAAATGGAAGCTATGTACACTAAGCCCAAGAAGCAGAACCTATGCTACACAAATCAAATTTATCACTCAATAAACAGAGGAAGATTTAGGTTTTGTGGGGCTTGCAGATATATAATTTTGGGTATACTGTTTATTCTTTTGTTTCCAATTTTATTTTTTTTAGTTCACATTATTACCTTAAAGAATTTTAAACAACTGAAGTGGACGGCACCTACTCTACCTTGACTCAAGCAATTTTAGTATACAGAATGACATTTTTCCTTACAGAATTGTTTGAGACTGTAAGTGCACTTTACAGTATCATTGTTTCAAACTAAACATTGGACATATAAGCCATATATTTCATTGACTTGCTTGCTTTTTAATAATATACTAGACATTGCAGGGTATTTCTCAAATGTGAGAAGATAAACTTAATTTTGCCTTTTTATTTTTGTCTTTTACCTAATTAACAATTAGCTGATATGAGTATCAGTTATTCAGGTAGTCTTTTGGAAATGCTGAACATTAAATAGGAAAAGGAAGTACTTACAGTATATATTTGTGATTTTTGTTAAAATAGAACACTTGCCTAGGTTCTAGGATTGAGACCCAGACTGAAAATGATAGTAAGTCTATTTTTCCTTGCACTGTGCAGAAGCAGGCTAAAAGGTGTGGGAGTGGGGAGGGGTGGGGGCAAAGCATAAATTTACATATAAATATAATTAGAATGAGAAATCACAGTATCTTGCTGGAGATCTGGAGATTCACTTCCTTTTCTTCTGAGATCTGTTCCTGAAATTTACCAGAAATGCTTATGTAGAAATGCTTCGTGATTACAATTTGGCTTCCTCTTCTCCCCTAGAAAATTCTATAACTTTCAGCAGTTCAGTTACTCACAGGAGCCTGCTCATGTAAGGAGTTGTCTTCATCCCTCACTTCATCTGCTTCAGGGTAAATCCATGTCTTTTCATAAAGTAAACCCACTGGGCTCCAGGTGAAGAACCCTGTTGAACAAAATGATTTTTAACAATTCCTAGTAATCTACCATACTACGTTTTTACCCAGATGTTTTCTGCTGTACACTTAAAATGTTACTATAAACCACTTTGGGATAATCATCTTTATAACTAAATCTTTGCATGCTTCTCTGGTTATTTCCTTAAGGCAAATAAATGCCTGTAAGAGGATCAAAGGGTATGACAAATTTTAAAGCTTTAGATTTGCCAGGAATTTTTTTTGCATATTCATCATTTCTTAGAACATTTGCATCAATTCAGAAAAAGAAATTAAAAGACAACAGAAAAAGAAATAAAATGAAAATAGAAAAAAAAGATTATACATACCATGCCCCTTACCCCTTGCTTTCATTGATTACTAGCATTTCAAACTAAATTTATTTTAACATTTGTTCCCCCATTATTTATTTTTATTCCATATGTTCTACTCATCTGTTGAGAAGGTAGATAAAAGGAGCATCAGACACAAGGTTTACACAATCACACAGTCACATTGTGAAAGCTATATCATTATTCAATCATCATCAAGAAACATGGCTACTGGAACACAGATCTACATTTTCAGGTAGTTCCCTCCAGCCTCTCCATTACATCTTGAATAACAAGGTGATATCTACTTAATGCATAAGAATAACCTCCAGGAAAACCTCTCAACTCTGTTTGGAATCTCTCAGCCATTGATACTTTGTCTCATTTCAGTCTTCCCCCTTTCAGTCGAGAAGGTTTTCTCAATCCCTTTATACTGGGTCTCAGCTCATTCTAAGCTCATTCTAGGGGTTTTCTTAATCCCTTGATGCTGAGTCTCAGCTCATTCTAGGATTTCTGTCCCTCATTGCCAGGAAGGTCCACACCCCACAGAAATGTGTACACAAATGTTCATAGCAAGATTATTCACAAGAGCCAAAGGATGGAAACAACCCAACTGTCCATCAAGGATTGAACAGATAAACAAGTTGTGGGCTATACATAAAGTGGAACATTATTCAGCCATAAAAGGAAATGAAGTTCTGAAGCATTCTACAACTTCAATGAACTTCAAAAACATTATGCTAAGTGAAAGAAACCAGATACAAAGTTCACATATTATATGAGTCCTTTTATATGAAATATCCAGAATAGGATATTCCATGGAGAATAGAAGGCAGATTAGTGGTTGCTCTGATATGGAGGAGAGGGGAATCAGGAGTGATTAGAGGGTGTGGATGTTTTCCTGGGGTGGTGAAAAAGATTTGAAACAAGAGCTAGGTGCTGGTTGCATAACATTGTGAGTGCTCCAAATGTCACTGAATCGTATGGTTTAAAATTATTGAACTGTATGTTCTTCAAGTAAAAAAAAAAGGTAAAGAAATAGATCAATAGGAGATAATGGAGGGCCCAGGAAGGATGATGACATGCATGGCTTTTGTTTGGTAAGGCAGATGGCAGTCCCACAGGTGTCTGGACTCTGCTACTAAAGAAAATCGGGAGACTAGATATGGGGCAGGCAATAAGGGGTCTCCTAAAATATGACTTTATGTCAATAAATCTGAAATTTAGTAGAAAAATATGACATCAAGAATGTCTATGGAAGAAATTGAAAATATGACCAGACCTTGAACTGTTAAAGAAATAAAGTTGAAAGTTAGAAATCTATTCCCCAAAATGAACTTTAAACCCAGAAGATTCTACTGAGCTCCACTGAATGCTTCAGGTACAGCTAATTCTAATCTTATTTATTATAGTCTTGCAGAGAAAAGAATAAGAGGGAACATGCCCAACTCATTTTATGAGGATGATATAACCTTAATACCAAAACCCAATGAAGGAATAATGAGAAAGGAAAACTACAGCCCATTCTCTCTTATGAGCACAAATGCAAAATTCCTAAACAAATTATCAGCAAATAAAATCTAACAAGCTAAGTACATGAAAAATTCATTATTACCAAATGGGTTTATCCTAACAATGCAAGGATGATTCAACATTAGAAAACCTAAAAAATCCCTCTCACACAGTGATTCTCCTCCTGGGCTGCACATCAGAATCACCTGGGGGTGCTTTAAAAAAATACCAGTGCCTGGGTCCCTCCCCAGAGATTCTGAATTAGTTTGTCCAGGTTGGGTTGGGCACCAATGCTCTGAGGTTTAGATGACAGATAGATAAACAATCATTTAAAGTGTGAACCCATGTGTACCAGGAGGAATGTACAGGAATGCTCATGGTAGCATTTTTTACAAAAGTTAAAAATTAGAAAAAAGTCAAATGCCATCCATAG
This sequence comes from Myrmecophaga tridactyla, assembly GCA_004026745.1. NCBI lineage: Eukaryota > Metazoa > Chordata > Mammalia > Pilosa > Myrmecophagidae > Myrmecophaga > Myrmecophaga tridactyla. The sequence goes on from PVIY010043881.1 coordinate 15,680, forward strand.
GAGAATAAAGTATCATAGGTTCATGCCATGGAATATATATATATAGCAGAGAAAAGTGTATGAATTTGTCTACAAACCCCAACATGAAAACATTTCAAATAATGTTGGGCAAAAGAAAAAAGCAAGTTTCTGAGTGATCGGTATAGTAAACTATTTATATAAAATCTACACATATGCATAGAGGAAGACAAACAAAAGTAGCAGCTGGGAAGAAGTGCAGAGAAGGGGATTGGAAGTAGACACAGGAATTGGCAAGGGACTCAGGGCTTTGACTGTATTTGCAGTAGTTGATTTCTTACTTTGGTTAATAAGTACTTGAGTGTTCATTGAATTACTCTTTATACCTTTTCATATATTTGAAAAATTAAAATTTCATATTTTGAAAGTGATGGCATTAGTATATATCCATATAAAGTTAGGTTTAACTTTTGATCTCAACATTTTTTTTAAGTTTTAAAATGAGTTTATTAAAGAATATTCTGAGGAAAGCAACAACTTTTCATTTGCTGTTAAAAAAAAGTTATGTTTCTTCATGCTGTATAATACAGGTAATTAAGAGGCTCCTTTCTACTTGAATTCTCTGATAGTAGAGCACAGTGTAGTCATTTCTGCATTGCTAGAAAAAATAAAATAGTCTCTTCTCGGCTTCTCTTCAAAAAGCAATGAACAATAACAAAAGATGGCATAAAAAAGCCATTTTTCCCTACTCATTCTGTAGTATTGGAACCAGCATTTTTACCAGGATAAGGTACAATTTTCACTTTATCCACTTTAATAAGCTCTGTCACCTCCCTGAATTCAACATCATTCAGTACAAAAGTCCATGCATCAGGGCAGGCCACGGTGGCTCAGCAGGCAGAGTTCCCGCCTGCCATGCCAGAGACCCGGGTTTGACTTCCGGTGCCTGCCCATGCAAAAAAAAAAATCCATGCATCATCGCAGAATCTGTACATTATTTAGAGTCCCATAGTATCTCATTTAGGTTCTCCTGAAGACTGTTCCACAGTGGCATTTCTGTATAGCTGATATGCTATGGCTTTGGAACAGAAACTGTTTTTCTTATTCAGGCTGGCGTTGATGTCCCAGGGGGAAGAAGCCTCCTTGCCCCACCACCTCTCAGCAGCTGTAGAGACTCCTACCGTTTATTTTATTTTATTTTTGTTGTTTTGCATGGGCAGGCACCAGAAATTGAACCCACATCTCTGGCATGGTAGGCAAGAGCTCTGTCTGCTGAGCCACCATGGCCCGCCCCAAGTAACTTTTTGGATTGTCAGATAATGCTATTTCACATTCTGATCAGGAGAAAACATCAGACAAATCCCAGAGGGATAGTGTACAAAATAACTGACCAGCATTCTTCAGAAGTGTCAAGCTTCTTGAAGCTTGAGGAACTTCTACAGATTAAGGGAGTCTCAGGAGACACCAAATGTAATCCAGGGTCCTGGACATTAGTGGAAAAACGTGAAATTCAAAAGGTCTTAGTTAATAGCATTGTACCAATGCTACTTTTCTAGTTTCTGATTTTATCTAAGGAGTAACATTAGGGGAAGCTTGGAGAAAGGCATAAAGGCAACTGTCATATTTTTGCAGTTTTCCTGCAAGTCTAAAATTAGCTCACGATAAAAAAGTTAAAAATAAAATGACGAAAAAAGGAAAAGAACAATGCAGTTTTGTCCTTAAAGCCAATAGTTCATAACTTAGTATGAGAAAGACAGGTTTTTTGGCTTGTGGCTGACAGCTGCTGTATGCTGGTGGTGGTGGTGGTGGGGCTGGGCATGTGTCGGGTCCACAGCAGCCCATCCAGGTGCTGGAAAGCCGGATCCATCTGGAGGGAGCAGGGGGAGAGGGCACGGGGAGGGGTGGGGTGACTCCCTCTGCAAAGGCTCTGCCCAGCAGGACTGCACTTGACAGCAGACACCTGCTATTCCACCACTCTGGGGAAGGGGCACCCACTGCTCTGCCTCGGGGGCGGCCCTGGGACCAGCCGGCTGGAGGGAGCAGCCGCTGGGGCTCAAGGGTGACATGGCCTGCTGCCTGGGGTCCGTACTGCTGCTGCTGCTGCTGGGTGAGCATCCATGACCACCTCCTCCCCTGGGGGCAGGATGCAGAGGCAAGAGGGTAATTCCGGGAAAAGCAGCAACGCAGGAAGAGGTGCTGGAGTGGGGCAGGTGTGTCTGCGGGGTGCCGGGTGTGGGGACTGCACGCCACCGCAGCCCTCCCGCCGTGGGATCCACAGCAGCTTCCCCCACCCCTCCCCAGTCCTGTCCTGGCATCTCTGTCCCAGGAACTTTTTTTTCCTAATGGCTCCCCTCTCCCTGCTTGCTGGCCCTTCTCTCAGTCCTCCAACTTCAGTGATTCCGTGTCCCACATCTGTTGTTCCACCTGCTCCTACTGCCCCTTCCCCATCTGGGGCATCACCCAGGGAGGGACCACTTTATGGGGTGTGGTAGATAGAATGGAATCTGGCAAAAGTTCAAGTCAGAAGAGATCTTTGGGCTGAGATGAGCCCTTCTGAGGGTGGAAGCCCGATAAGGTTTCTCCCGAAGGAAAACGGGGAAACAAAGGAGCAGAGGAGGGCCGGAGACCTTAGGGAACACTGAGTGCTATGGTGTGGCTGAGGCCCAAGGAGGTGCCTGGCGAAGCTGTGTGTGCCACTCTGTGTGTCCTGGAGGTGAGAGGCAGCCCTTCTGTGGTGCATCCCCTCCACTGATTTCCCCACCACAGCCCTCAGCGCCTGCCAGTCCCATGGGTAGAGCTGACCATACTAAAGCTACAGCAAGAATCATATGACCCCCATTTCCAAATTCACAGCCTGCAAGAGGTGACCAGTACCAGAGATGGTGACCCACCAGCCCTGAAGCAGGAGACACCCCCCATCCCACTCCTACAGAGCAGGATGGTGTGGGGCTAGGCTGGGCACTTTCTCTCAGAGTGACAGAAAGTCGTCTTGGCTTGCCAAGATGCTCCAGGGGCTGAGAGCACCCAGGGTGAGAGGGTGGCCCTGGTTTTGGTAACCCAGGTATTAGGGAATAGCTGGACTTAGTCCTGGCAGTGACTCTTATGGGCAGAGCTCACCCTCCGCCCACCAAACCCCTGGTGTGTGGCTCTGCCCTGCCAGGTGCCCTCTCCGTCCCCGCGAAGAGCTGCTTATCACCCAGCTTCATGCCTTCGCTGGAACCACTCATGAGTCCTTGAACCCTGCTGCTCAGCTCAGAGCCCTGTGGCCTGTCATCAGGGACCTTCCTGAGTGGGCCACAGTGCTTGTGGGAAGCCCCCTTTCTCCTGACTTGTGGAGAGTGGAGAAGCTGGCTCGAAACCAGCGTCCAGATGGGGCAGGACCGGTCAGATTGGCAAAAGGGCCCATCAGTGTGAAGGGTTGAGAAAACTTTCCATTGCAAAAACTTAGCTAAAATCAGGGTCACAAAACCCAGCAAGCACCCTGTTTTTACAAAAGAGCTAGGGGCTGGGGTGAGCGGTCCGGCCACCAGGGCCAGGAGGAGGCCATTAAGCCACCAGGGATCAGTTAGCACCAGGAACCTACAGACCCACCCAAAGGGTCCCCAGGGACAGGAGAGAGGGTCAGGTGTCTCACGAGTCAAGAAGAAGGGGGTTGAGGAGGGGCCGCTGTCCTCGGCACCACTGGATACGTTTTTATTGGCAAGATCCCCAGAAGTCTCGCTTTGTTTACCCCATGGGTGGGGGTGGGGGTGAGGAAGGGATGTGAGGTGGGGAGGGGCTCCGTGGGCCCTTCTTTGAAGGGGTGCCTCAGTTCATGGGGCAAGGGACCAGGGAGAAAGTGTCTCGATTTCTGGGGAGGCGACGTCCATTGCTGATGCGTTTCAGGGACCCCGAGTCCGCGGCTGCCTATCCTCGTGAGGGAGGGAGGGCCAGGGCCATCCGCCACGCCTTCGGGCCGCACCCTGCTTTCCTCTCAGCCCACCCCTCCCTTCCCCCACCCCGCCGACTGCGTGCAGGGCCGTGGGGTGAATGGCACGTGCAGGGCGCACGAGGGTAGCCACCCCCTCCTTTAACTCCCCCAGGGTCCGCGAGCCCGGCCGGAGGGAACCGCTGCTTGGCAGCGGCCTAGGCGTGCACAGCGGACGCGCGGTGCCAGCGGCTGCGCACCGACTACGTGGCGCGGTGCCTGGAGCGGGCCGCGCCCGGGGGCTGCCCCCGCGCCCACTGCCGCCGCTCTCTGCGGCACTTCTTCGCCTGCGGGCCGCCCGCGCTCACGCTCCCGCTGCTCTTCTGCCGGTGCACGGGCTCCACCTGTGCCGAGCGCCGGCGCCAGACCTTCCTGCCCAGCTGCGCCTTTTCGCGGCCCGGCGCCCCGCCGCCGTCCTGCCAAGTGGCCTTAAACGCCTGCGAGCA
>PVIY010043882.1:0-20056 GCA_004026745.1 Myrmecophaga tridactyla
TCACAAAAAATACTTGAACAACTTCAACTGTTTTATTAAATTTGGCTTAAAGACAGTTAAATATCCTCTCTGCCTTTATCACTGTGCAGAATATAAATGTAAATCAGATCTAAGTTCTAATAGGAGGCTTAATTAACTGGAAATTTTTAAAATTTGTATTATAGGATGGATAAGTGATCACTAATTACATAAAAAAGTTTTAAAATTTTATGGATGTAAACATGTTCAAATACATTGAATTAGAATAAGTAGTGTATTTATTTTTAAAGAAATGACTATTTAAATTTCAGGTAATGCTGCATGCTATTCCACTTGGATTGCTTAAGTAAAATTTTAAGGTTCTATATTTCTGTGATCCTTTTAAAATATTAACTGCAGTTCTATTGTTCAGTAATGTCAATTTAAAGTTCAATTCCATGATTCATAATAAACTTTGACACTTGAATAAATGTCTACTGTCTGGTATCTAACATTTAAACCAAATTAAATGAGTGAACAATTTTTTTTATTCTTTTTATTTTTACATGGGCAGGCACCGGGAATCGAACCCAGGTCCTCTGGCATGGCAGGCAAGCATTCTTGCCTGCTGAGCCACCGTGGCCACCCTAAACCAAATTAAATAGAGACAGAACAAAGGTACCTGATCAACTCAAAGGAGTTTTGTTTTTATTTATGTATTTTGTCATTATGTCAATGTATTTGCAATGCAAATGATATTTGATTACAATGGTTAGAATTAATTCAGTATAAAGTATCCTATGCTTTATAAAATTAATTATATTTAAACTCTAAAGTTTAAAATTAAACAATATTATCTATCATTATTTTGTACATTTAAATACATACATATAATGGTAGATTAAAATTAATTTGAAGTGAAACTTATGTATAACATAGGACTGATAATTCAGAAAGAAAAAATAGACATAGAGCCTCTTCTCATCAAAAATACAGTAAAACATGTATTTGCTTTCTGCATAGATGGAAGGTTTCCACCTCACCCAAACTGAACATATACCAACAAAAGGGTCTGCTTTTATGTTGATTATGAGTATTTTATGACTGGGGTCAATCATTTTAACAATAAGCAAACAGAAAAAATCATAAGGGGGTGCAAGGGTAGTTCAGTGCTGGAATTCTTGCCTGGGTTTGATTCCCAGACCATGCAGTTCCCCCCACACCCCCCTCCCAAAATTAACAAATGATGCTGCAACAGTCACATGGAAAAAGAATGAAATGTGACCCCACCATACAGCATACAAAAAAAAAAAAAGGGTGGCTGCTGTGGCTCAGCAGGCAGAGCTCCGACCTGCTGTGCTGGAGGTCTGGAGTTAGATCCCTGGTGCCTCCTGCCCATATGCAAATTAAAAAAAAATTAAAAAAAAAAGAAGAATTAGGATTAATCACATCTAGACAACCTATAACTAATAAATTGTTAGTTGTTTTACCGCTGTTATGGTTACTATACAGTATTGTTACTTTGGTTAATAACAGCCAGATTGTAGCTACTCCTTGTCCTTGAGCACCTGTGTGTTTGCCTGAAAACTCTCTTTGATTTTGGTTTTCTCCAATATCAGAATCTAAATTTCGACTAATAAAACTGACAGTGTTTTTACATCGCAACCAACTTTCATCCTTCCTAAACAGGTGCTAGGTAGCATCCAAAGTTTGCTTCCTCACCTTGCAATACATCCTGTGGCACACAGAAGCAAGTAGGGACTGCCTGATACAGTTAGGCACGATTCGAATGCCTCATATTTTCTTAATAGTCTCCATACTTGCCCGTAGCATGGGAGACCCCTCCCCCTTCTTCCTGAGAACATGACTGTTAGTCAACTCACTATTTCCTGGTAACCTGATAGACAGGAAGTCAACTATGTCACTAAGCAACATTGCTTAATGTAAAAATGAACTCTGGTTGCGCAATTTCATCTGGATGGGAGTAGCAGAAATGCCTGTCCAGAAACCACAACTCTGTTTTACCCTGAGTGCAGTGATTCTTGAAACTGGGCATGTCCTTGGAAATTAAATCTATAGAGTAGTCACTGGAGATTCCGGCTCCTGTGAAAAATGAGACCTTTATATCAGAGCAGCTCCTGCACCTGCCCTATGTCTTGTCTTCTTGCATCTGTGCTGTGTCGCATGGAGGGCCAAGGAAATAACTTTCAGATTGTTGTGTGGGCTGCTGCGTGGACCCTGCAAGGAACACTTAATGCTGCAAGGAGCACTTGATGCTGTCCTGCTGGCAAGCTGTGGGTCCTACCGGAAATCCTCATAATTAGATGGATGTGACCCGTGGCCTTGGATTGGGTTGTGAGCCTGACAGTTGGCCCTAAGAGCCATGGTAGACATAGAACACAGCTTTTTGGAGTATGGAAGAATTTCAAAACAAAAAGAAAAGTGCATTGACTCAAGGTCAATTTTATACAGGTTAAGGTGATTTTCCTGTGATATGTTATTATCTATTATCTATCTATCTATTGGTTCGCCCTATTGGTGAACTTGAAAGCATGTTCATATTCACGTGCAAGGACGGAAGCAACAGCTCTCATCAAATTTACCTCCAGGAAGATTTTTGTTCAAGTTTTAAAATACTCTTATCAACTGCAGATGATTTTAACACATTAGATTTCCCAAGGCCTTCAATGCCTTTAAACATTTTTTTCCTCAGGGTAAATCACCACCTAAATGAAGGTACGCCCATTTGCTTATGCAGTCACTTCCAACGAGCGACCCTACTCTCTTCCATTCTGATATTGCTGGCTTGTGTAGTAAACTAACCAGAGCCATGCAGCCTTTTACAAGTGGCCTCTGTTCTCCCCTCACCTTTGCCTAAAGCTTTCTACCATAAACTATAGACCAGAGAACGTGTCTTTCGAAGGAACTACGAAGAAATTCAGCTTCAGGCCTTGGTGGAACAGATACTTGTATTAAGACTGGAAAGAATAAACTCAGGGAGGCAGGGTTTCCAAAGGTCAGCTGAGATTGCCACCACAAGCAAACACGTGACTGACTCTGTTCAAGGGATTTAAAAATCAGGATTTTCCGAGTTATTTTGGCCCAAAGACAGATGACTTTGTGCAAGTTGACTGCTAACCCAAGATCAGGAGAAAAAGAAATAGTACCTTGTGAAAATGAGGTATCTAACTGTAGTTATTCTTTTTTTAGAGTATGGTTGGTATTATCATTAAAAAATTTTTTTGTTTTGGTATTACTTTTAATGGTTTATTTTATAATGATTATGTGATAAAACTCCTTTCTAACCCCAAATTTAGAAGATTATAAATTAGTGCCAACAAACAATTGTGCCAAAAATGTAAATCCATTTTTTTTTTTTTTTTTGCATGGAAGGCATCGGGAATCGAACCTGGGTCTCTGGCATGGCAGGTGAAAACTCTGCCTGCTGAGCCACTGTGGTCTGCCCAAATCCATTTTTTGACAGTGAAACTATTATTGTATTGGACTTTGTATTTTGTAACTGCCAGTAAAAACAAATACTAAAATCACTATTACAGTATAAAAAGAAAAGATAATAGGTTAATGCTTTTAAATACATTAATCATTTTTAACAGGTAGAATATATTTTTACATGTTGATGTGTAATGAATATTACAGGTTTACCTTCTGCAAATTTCTCAATAACTGACTCAGAATTGATTTACTTTGTATATTCAGACTTAGTACATATTATAGCCAGATTTATCAATCTATCTTCACTTATATTTTATCAAAGAACACTGTATTAAATTTTAGTTTCAAAACCTTTTTCCCACAGAAGTAACTAATATACAAATAGAAAAATAAATATTAGGAAGGATACATGTGGCAAAGATTCATAAAAATTCCTTTTTTAAAAAATTTCATTGTGAAATAGAACATGTATAAAAGTAAAAGAAAGAAAAAGCAATGATATTTAAAATACACTTCAACAATTGGTTATAGAACAAATTTCAGAGTTAGTTATGGGTTACCATTCCACTATTTCAGACTTTGCCTTCTAGCTGCTCTGGAATACTGGAGGCCAGAAGAAATATCGATACATTTTTTAATCTGTATTTTTTTTTTACATGGGCAGGCACCAGGAATCGAACCTGGGTCTCTGGCATGGCAGGTGAGAATTCTGCCACTGAGCCATCATTGCACCAACCTCATATTCACTTTTAAATCCTATGTTCTCTCTTATATCCTTCTCCTATGATCTTTCTCCCAATTTATAGGGACCTTTAGGCAATGCCTGCTCTGATTTTTTCATGTTGAGACAGGGTGTTGACACTAAAGGATAGGGGGATGTTATTAGTTGATAATCTTGGAGCAGCTGATTCCTCTGGACATTGGGATTTATCTGGCCTAGGAAACTTCTGGAAATTATAGGCTCCAGGAAAGCAAACTTAGTGCATGAAACTTTTATAGAATCTCAGTTTGAACCCCAGGTATTCTTAAGAATTAAGAGGGGTGATGTTGGTTGGGTTTTAACAGACCATGGCAATTAGCACTACCTAACTGAAGTCAGCCTCTTGATTCTTTTTGATCTCTCTCAGCCACTGATGCCTTATTTTATTACGCTTTTTTTCCCCCTTTTGGACAGGAAGGCATTGTCAATCCCAGGGTGCCAGGGCCAGGCCTTATTATAGGTAGCCTTAGCTTCTCCCCTGTAGAAATAAGTTTCATAAGGATAAGACTCAAAATAAAGGGCTTAACCTATTTTCTTGGGAGTCCCCAGTGTTGAGAGAGTACATGGGGTTTCCCAGATGGGAAAGTGTAATAGTTCCCTTTGTTTTCCCTTCAGACCTTCAAGGAACTCTACCGACTCTTTTTTTTTTAATGTGCTTTGAAATGTATTGCTTTTTTGCATATGTTATTTAAAAAACTTTTTTTATTGATAAATCTTTACAGACACACATTCCATACATGGTATATGATCAATAGCTCACAATATCATCACACAGTTGTGTATTCATCACCATGATCATTTTTTAGAACATTTGCATCATTCCAGTAAAAGAATAAAAAGGAAAAAAAAAAACCACCTCATACCCCTTACCCTTCTATCTCATTGACTGCTAGTATGTCCATCTACCCAATTTATTTTATCCTTTGTCCCTCCTATTATTTATTTATTCTTTATCCATATTTTTTTAATTCATCTGTCCATAGCCTGGATAAAAGGAGCAACAATCACAAGGTTTTCATAATTCCACAGCCGCATTGTAAAAGTTCTATCTTTATACAATCATCTTCAAGAATCAAGGCTACTGGAAAACAGCTTAACAGTTCCAGGCACTTCCCTCCAACCACTCCAATATACCATAAACTAAGAAGAGATATCTATATACGGCATAAGAATAACCTCCGAGATAGCCTATTGACTCTGAAATCTCTCAGCTACTGAAATTTTATTTTGTCTCATTTCTCTCTTTCCCCTTCGGGTCAAGAAGGCTTTATCAATCCCATGATCCCGGATCCCAGCTCATCCCAGGTGTTCTGTCCCACACTGCCAGGGAGATTTACACCCCTGGGAGTCATGTCTCCTATAGGGGGGAGGGCAGTGAGTTCACCTGCTGAGTTGGCTTAGAGAGAGGCCACATCTGAGTAGCAAAAGAAGTTGTTTGGGGGTGACTCTTAGGCCTAATTTTCAGTAGGCTTAGCCTATCCTTTGCAGGAATAAGTTTCATAGGGGCAAACCCCAAGATTAAGGGCTCAGCCTATTGATTTGGTTGCCCCCACTGCTTGTGAGAATATCAGAAATTCTCCAATGGGGAAGGTAAATATTTCCTCCTCTCTCCCCAGTTCTCCGAAGGGATTTTGCAAATACTTCTTTATTCTCTGCCCAAATTACTGTGGGATATATTGGGGTATCACACTAACCTGGACAAACCAACAAGATCTCGCACTCTATTCAAGAGTCCATATACTTATGGTGTTCAACTAAACTGACCATACAAGTTAAATTAGGAAATGCACCACCCAAAATGTAAATTTTGCACCAAATAAACATCTCTCCCTCTGGTCTCACACAGAAGTTGAAGTTTTAAGATATGGACCATATCATCCTTTACCCTGTATTCTGATTTACCTTAGTCCTATCCAGATCAGCTTCATTCACATCTTTACTCAAAGTCTGATGACTTTTCCAACTTTTTGAACAGTTCCTTATGGGGTACTGCTGACTTTATAGCTTCAGAGCTCTAATTCTGAGTCTCAGGTGTCATACAAATGTCTGAAATCTCTGGGAACGACCATCTACCAATACTTTTTAATTATGAGCCCACCATTTTCTGAGATGTATCTGAGTATTACATTAAGCTATATAGAATTGCAAGGTCTCCTTCCTTGTTCTGGACTCCAGGAGTTTGGGTTGTTTAAATGAGCCATCCAGACAGGTTGATTTAGATTATGTGTTACAGATAATCTAGGTTCTGACCTAATAAACCTCTCTGCCTTTGGTCTCCTATTGTAGGTGAAGGTACATACATTACCATCTTTTACCCTGTTTTCTGATTTATTTTAGTCCCTGCCCAGACTGGCTTTGTTTATATCTCTAATTGAGGCCTGGTCTCTATTTTGGTTACTTTAACTGTTATTGTATGGAGCTTTGCTAACTTTCAGGGCTGCAGCTCTCCATTTCTGGGTCTTAGGTATCACAGAGTTATTAAAAGTTCCAGGGAAATACAGCTGATACACATATAGCTCAGCATCTCAGCATCCAGAAATACACTTACAACTTCAGACTAAGTGTGGCTGCTACAAGGGATTACAATCTAGGTTCGCATTTTCTTATAAGTATTTTCTGAAAGAGCCCTTAGCATATTTCTTCTTTCATTTCTGGCTTATTTTGCACAACACACTGTCCTCAAGGTTTATTTAATTTGTTGTGTGCTTCTCATCATCCTTCCTTTTTGTAGCCATGCCATAGTCTGGCATATAAATGTACCAAAATTTGCCATTGTGCTTCTCAGTCACTATACTCTTTGGCCCCTCCGTCCACTGGGTATCATGGATAATGTCCAAAATAAACAAACCATGTCTTACGGTATCCTTGCTTGTCTGTACAATCAGCAGCCCTCTCAACTTTAGATAATTTTTATGGATTCATAGAGACAAGGAACTGACAAACACAGCCTTACCAAATATCAAATCAAAACTACCCTTATACTTGCCCCATTCCCCAATTAGTTGCCCCTGATAGTGTCCTGGTACTGTTGATGTCTTCCTGTCAACTATTGGCCATAGCATGCATTTTTAGTTTTGTCCCCATACCCCTCTTCTATTGACTCTTTGTCCAACATCAAACCTTTGAAATAGTGCATGTGAGAACTCATTTATAATTGCAGATTTAATAAATGGGCTACATGGCATTTTACACCCCCTTTCAATCATATTCACCTTCAATGTGGCAATGCTACTCATAACCCCACTAATTAGTTACTGTCACTTCTAATTGTTCCCTTGAAAAAAATTCTTTTTTATAATAAATTCCAGAAATTGTCACTGCCCATGTCTTTGTTTTACTTATTTGTTTGTTGATTTGTTTTTTGGAATGGAGTCTAGTAATCTTTTAAAAATTTAAAATCTACTCTTGATTGGTGCCAATTAACCTTTCAAACTTTATAAAAAGAATAAATCTGAAGTATTCAAATGTTCAACTTTTTATGTTTCAATTTCAGGGAACATGTAACTAAATTTCCTGAGACTTATTCTCCCTATAGACATGATACATCAAAATTCAGGAACGTATAAATGTTTCCTTATGTTAACAGCAAGAAGAACATTCCTTTAGGAAGTCTTAATATAGAAAATTATGAATACAAGCTAATGAACCTCATTTAAGGACAATGTCTCTAATAAATGGAAAACAGAGGTATACTTTTAAAATGAGTTAAGCTTAAAACCATCTTTTAAAACTGATGCTGAGTAAATTATACTTACCCTAAACCAATTAATCAAATAAATAATCAAATTTTATTTCAAAAGAACACCATTAGCAAGGTCTATGCAGATTCTGAAGAAAATATGTTGTATATTGATTGGCTTTCTCTATAAATTGCTGAGAACAGTGTCAGATACCATATGCAGGGCTTTTCCTGGGCAGTCTACTTTTCATGGCGTTGTAGCTATTTGCAGAAGTTCAATAAGGACTGGTCCTCCTTTCTGCACAAATGCAATTGAAAGAAGCAAACAGCAATAATAATGCAAGAAATAACACACAAAAGCAAATATTAGTTAATCATGTGTGGCAGGACTACACTTCCTATATGGAAGCACTGTCTTCAGAGCTTCCTCAACAAAAGTAGCGTACCTGCTCTATGGCTTAAAGGGTTCTAGATGTAAAGGCTGTCACCTCCAGGCAAGCGTTGGGCATCTTGAAGAAAGAGAAAGTCCACAAATACAGTACTGCAGACAAAGCCTGGAGAAGAGCCACTGGATCCTCAGAATAGATGAAGTGTTAAGAACAGTATCAAGAGCTTTCTGTGGGCAGTGGTGTAGTTTTGGAGTTATTTATGAATTTTCCAGATGGAAGTTCGTTCTCTGAACTTGGTAATCCTATGGCTCTAATTTTTGACATACAACAGGGAATCTTTGTGTATCAATGAGTGATGTTTTTACACCTACACAAACAGAACATGAAAAAAGAGAACGAATATATATACTATACTATATACACAATATAGTGTGCACATGTGGGCATGCACAGATGTATGTATACCATGAGCTTCAGATCATAGAGCATAGGAAATAGCTTTCATTAGAACTGAGTCACTTCAGAATTTAGTTTTTATTTTTATTTTTATTTAACATTTTCCCCATGCTAGGAAACTGGTTAAAGCAATAGCATTAACATGTATGTAAATGATTGTCCACACTCGGTAAACAAGCCTATACCTGATTTCCATCATCTGTAAGAAATGCAAAAAGCAACTGACAAGCAACACATTCAACTAATGATCTTTACACACAAAAATGCAATGGGACAAGACTTTTCTTGATTAAAATAGCTTTTTAAAGCCTGTATAAATCTAAAGAAGGGACTGTGAAGGAAAAGTGACTCAAACTTGCTCAGAGGCAAACCTTTTTCTCTGGTAATAAAATATGCAGTCTCCTTCTGGGTAAAAAATGAACTAATTTTCTTATGAACTTTAATGGGATTAAACTTGTTCTAGAAAGCATCATCATGTACTATATCTCCCAAGATGGGACCTTTTAGTCTTATGTGAAAAAAGAATAAAAGAGGATACTATTAACAATTATGACTGTCAAAGCAAGGACCAGAACTTCCCCAGGTAGCCTGGCACATGTGCCTACCCTACCATAAAAGAAATCCTAATGCTCAAAAACAAAGAGGAGCGTGAACCCCAAGCCATGAGCATGTGTGCGGGGATGACAGCTGCTGTTAGCACCGATCTTGGGACTATTACCCATGAACAGGGTGAGACTGAAGGAAGTAAATGTAAATGCCAAGCATCACATCTGACGCAAAATACACACTATAAAATTACTATGCCTAAACCAATCTAAGAATAACTCTCCCTTTTAAGACCTTTCATAAATTACAATCTAATGACAAAATTGTTGCAGGCCCTCTGACTTGAAAAATGCTCTGTTTACACTTAGAATATAGAATATGTTTTGGTTTTATCACATTAAATTTCTTTCAAACAATGTGACCCAATTCATTTTCTTAGTTCTGGCTAAAATGAGAAATGTAAACTTAGCTGGAGGTTACCTTCTCAATCCTTTCCCACCACCCAGGCTTCTATAATTCTTTCTCCAACAGTAACAATTATACTCAGAACACTTGGAAACTTCCCTTTAGCACTGACACGTCAGACTCATAGCGTGGACTTCCGGAGTTTCAGAGTACAGCGAGTGAGGTTCTCTAACTCCACTCAACAGAGAGATTTCTTACACCATTACAAATAGAATCACTATAAACAAATTCGCTCGGATGACTTGTTTGATTATTTAAACTTTTTCTTGGTACTTGAAAAGAAGAAATTGTACTCCATGATCCAAATTCCAAGATCTCAAATTGTAGGAAATTATTATGAGACATATCTACACAGAGTGCCTGTATTCCTCTACTGACAATGAAAAACAAGTCAAAAGACATTACACTTAAAATGTAATTGATGAGAATATGGCTCTGAAAATGTGAACCTAATTAAAATAGGCTGACATTTTTCTAATAATAAGTAGACATGACAATTACATAGAAGTTGGAATTTCAGATGATAAGCAACAAGTAATTTTTAAGTAGGCCCAAATATTGCATGGGACATACTTATAATGCTTTGCTTAACTGAAATTCAAATTTAACTGGGAATCCTGTTTTTTTAATTTGCTAAGTCTCATAACCCTACTTTGCAGAAAACCCAAAGGTTTAGCTTAAGAATGATGATGACAATTATAAATACATGACTGACATTCCCAAAATATCTATTATGTACACAGTGATAAATGCTTTCTTCAACGATCTTTTATCTCTACAGTGCAGCAAGAGAGATGATGTTGTCCCTAATTTAATGCGACGAGAGATTACGTGCTTTATTTAAAGTCACACAGCTAATAAAATGGGGAATTTAGCTTTGAATGTCTGGGTCTGATTTGCAAGGTCATGTTCTTTCTCACCCATCAGGCTCCCTGGGGCATAGATATTAAAATTAGGGAAAGGAGGAACAGCATTCCGAGAAGCCATCTGTACGTTTTCCAGAAAACAGGTTATAAAAGCAGAAGAACATGGACCAGCTCTGAATGCTGAGCTCTCTGCTGTACCCAATTCATAAGGAGGGTACATTCCCCTGAACCATCTCTCGGATTTTCCTTTTTCTTCTCCATTTCCATATTCATAGTCCCAGTTCAGCCCTCAAACTACTTTCCCACATGACTGTAGTGCTTTCCAGCTTGTTTCCTTGCTTTAAACTATCCATTGCCATCTAATTATCCTACCAACTACATGTATATAAATCCACATATCTAAAGTGATTCAATACTATCTATCAAATAGTATGCTTAGCACATCTGTTATATACAGGCAGGTTGAAGGTAAATTTTAATGAACCCCAAATTCAATTCAAGTAGTTTACTCTGTTTAAATATCTCCTCTTTTTTCTACCTAATAAAAACTTCACAAATGCCAGACAAGAAGTAAAAGAGTGAAACTGAATTGGAGTTTGCATTTTAAACACTTTGGAATATTCTTCACTTCCACAAAGTAATACTTCCTCTCCCAGTTTTCTTGAACACCTGGTGCTCTCATTCTACCTAAACAACTCTTATTTTAGGTAGAGACATGTATAGAGAATAACGTACTACTATAAGAAAGACAGTGGGGCACGAATAGTGACATCTAGCCTCAGAGTTATGAGGACATGGGGAAAGGTGGAACAAGACCACGCATGCCTTGCCCAAAGGTATCTTAGTTTGCCAGGGCTGTTATGACAAGTACCTCACACTGGGTTTGTTTAAGCAACGGGAATTTATTATACATTGGTTTTGAAGGCTAGAAGTCCAAAATCAAGGGTTTGATAGGCCATGCTTTCCTCCAGAGTCTGTAGCTTGTCACTATCATTGGGGTTCCTTGGCTTTCATTTCTGCTTCCATCACACTGCTTTTCCTACTGGCTTCTGCTTCTGCTCAGTTGTCCTTGTCTCTCTCTACATTTCCTCTCCTTGAAAGGACATCAGCCATATGTATTAAGGTCTGCCCAGATTCAATTTGGCCTCATCTAAAAGGATCTCTGAAGATCTTCAAAGGTCGTATTTACAAATGGGTTCATACCCACAAGAACATGGATTAAGACCTGAACATGTCTTTTGTGGGGGGCATGATTCCATCCCACAAAAGCGTTGCTGAAACTAGGCTCAGATAACTGGAGTTATACATGGCAGAACTTCTGATTTTTTAAGATGAACTATAAATCCCAACTTTAATTTTTAAATGAGTCATTATTTTTAAAACTTTAAAAAAAGTTTTTGAGAGAAATTTTAGGCTTACAGAAAAATTTAACAGAAAGTACAGAGTTCCCCATATATCCTTTGCTCTCCCCCACCAAGGAGCTTTCCTGAGCATGATCTATGTATCTATTTCTGACAATATTACACTCTTAGTTAACATGCCTTTATTGTAAGCCTTAAATTGGGTAGAATGTAATACTAGGGTTCAGTTAGGTCGGGAGGGTATGAGGGGCATTGGATATTTGGGGTTTTCTTCTTCTGGAGGAATTATAGGGCAGACTGGGAAGCTGGCAGCTCCAATGAAGGGTCTGAACTCCACAGGAGAGACTCACTCATTGAAGAAGTAATGGAGAGTCTCTCTTCTCCCTTAACAGTCTTCAATGATGGGACTACCTCATTGTGGGAGGCACATCTTAGTCGATTACAGATGTAATCAGCTACAGCTGCAATCAACTGACTGATGATTTAATCAACCAACCACAAAATATCCTCAGAGCAACAGTGAGGCCGGTGCTTACCTGACCAGACAACTGGGCATAATCATTTGGTCAAGTTCTCACCAGAACCTAACCATCACAGTGTATGAATACACCTCAATAAAATCACTTCTGAAAAAAGAGTGAGAAACCTGGCTCCCATTACCTACACTACATTTACTTATTTGCTCATTCCTAGTATATACATTAAGTAGTTTCAGAATTGATAATCATACTCTAAATAAGAGTACAATGTTTATGTTTAATGTTTTTTGTATTTAGCTTTAGAGTACATAGCCCAAATACTGTTTTCAACAGTTATTTAGATTAGTTGTTTTTTTCCCACCCCTGTGATATGCAGTTATATTTATTTTTTGTTTTGCTTTCTTCCCAAATCCTCGTTGATTTTAGTTATTTTTAAATTTTGGGGTGCTAAAATATTACCATGCTTCTAAGTTAGAAATATACAAAAAGGTTTATTCAGAGAAATGTCACTTTTCCCTCACTTCTTTTATCCATTCTCCATTTTTTTTCATCTTTTCTTACCTACATTCTATGTTAACAATAGTTTCTGAATTTTCCTAACTATTGTATTTCTTTTTGTACAATTCAACACATAATGTATAATTTCTTATTTCCCTTTTTTCTCACATGAATTTAGCATACTATAGATACTTGTTTACACTTTACTTTTTCACTTAATATATCCTGGAAATTTTTCCATATTAATTCAGAGTTCTTTCTTATCATTTTTTTTTACAGGTGCAAATATTCCATCATTTGGACCCCCCAAATTTATTGAATCATTCTTTTATGTATGAATGCTTATTCTATTTATGATATTTTTCAATTACAAACAATTATTCCATAGACAACTTTTTACCTGCGTATTTTCATATGGTTGGGGCAGATCTAGGACTAACTTTAGATCTCCTGATGCCTGTTTTAATTTTGTTTGCATCAAATGATGTAAAATGATAAGAACACTTTGAAAGCTAAGACATAGTTTATAAACATACCTACATAATGCTGTGTTATTAATTTTATTATTTTCTTTCTATAAACTGACTGTAACATCTTTTGGGACAGGCATCCAGTTCAAGAAACATTAAATCCTCAGCATAAATAAGGTGGTTAATTTTGAAAATTTCCCCTGTATGTTTAAATTCTAATGTTTCCAATTACATCTTCATTCATTAAGAATGCTTTGATGTTTACTAGTTTTTACTTAAAAATTGTATCTACTTTTTGTGCATTTTCTATTCTAGGCTTAAAAAAACCCCACTATGATATTAAATTATTTTCTCTATTTAATTCTTGTAGAGATAAAAGACAAAAATTGCAAACTATGGTCCTAATCTGGCTCCTTCCACTGTTAGAGGAGAAACAGATCACAAGACGAATGATGCTAGTTTGAATGACAATGAGTTAGTATCAGTTTAGGGCCTCTTCCTGCTTCTAATAAGAGAAGGTACACCAAACTCACCTTCCTATGGGATTGGGTGCCCTCAAGGTCTCCAGGTGTTGTGCAGCTGGTATTTAAAAATATGCAAAGGATGTTGCATAGTGTATTTAGAGTTTATCCCTGGTTCTGCCGCTGCTTCAAGGAAGCCTCCAAGTGACCCATCAAATTATTGGAATCCAGGTACTAAAGATATTTGCAAATCTTGTCCTTTGTCATGGCCTAGAAAGGTTTCAGTTTAATCTACCATGAGGCTATTTCCAAGTCCAACCTAGTCTCAGAGGATCATTTCTAGGGACCAGTGAGATACCAGTTCTGAACTCAGCAATTTTAGCAGATTCAACTGAGCAAATCCATGAAGCAAGAATAATTCAGGTGAACCAAAAGTTGAATTCTGATATGGCTTCAAATATGTGCCCCATCTTCTTAACCGATTGTGTTACTAATTACATAGGATGTAAGGTCTAATTTGGCAGCAGTTTAGTAAAGAAGCTGCTGTCTGGTTGTGAAATAGTTCAAAGTGTTGGAACTCGCATGAAAACCTCTTAGGTATGGTCAGAGGAGTCAACTCACGTTTCAAACCTCGTCTTTGACCCTAACCTTCTAAATATGATTATACAGTTATTTTTTGTGGTTGTTTAAACTGAAACAACCATACAGAGACAAAGTTTCTCACAAACACTCAGAATAAGGTTCAATGCAATGCTGTTCTTACCTCCTCGATCTCGGGCAGCTAAACTTTGACCCCTTCTTAATGTAATGTCCAACTGGTACATTCCGGGATCAGCCGAAGGGAGATCTGCATTACTGGTTCCGGCAGTGTTTATTTTCTGGAGGGTAAGAAATAGACAAAATAGCAAATTTATCTCTCTTCCATTTCCTTCAATGAAGGATTAATTGCAGTTTAACCCAAACTACAAGAACTTCACACAGTATCATAATCACCTGGTTCTCTAGGCTTCTGAAATTCATGACATTTTCTAACTCAGACTGGAAACATGCAGTTATAGGAATTTTCTGTTTTAATAAACACAGATAAGGGATAACAAATGTAATATGAAAAACATTTCTCATGGAAAATCCCACATAATGTGACTGAAAAAGGCCAGCAAGAATAGTGACTGAAACTAAAATGTAATCAATGGTGCGTAGAGAACAAAGGTTTACAAGAGCAGTCAATTTTCCATTCGACCAAAAGCAAAAATTAAAATGATTTATTCAGCTGACTTTGTTGACTCATTTATTCAGGCAATAGCGCTCACACTGATGGATTATATACTCCCATTTTAGCCCCAACATAAAATATGATATATTATACAAAAATAAATTCACCCAGCATTTTGACAGTATTTGCAAGGAATAAATTGTCAATGGGGCTAAATTTCGAATCCAGGTTTCTACAGAATAAAAATGCACAAGATATTGCTGTGTTTAAAATTCTCTGCAAGCTGCCTCTATACACTATTTTTAGAAGCCATTTTTCTGTTGATAATTTACTAGACATTGAGTTACAAATGCAATTGCAATAAGTATGAACTACACTAAATCAACATTAAAGAAACAAGTAGTAAAAGTTCAAAGTTCATATTTTATAGTCTTTTCCATTTTGAATTTAACATGAAGGCTTACTTTCTTTACATGTTAGATGATTTTAAATTCTTTACTTATAATTATTTTTCTTACTCAAAAATATTCTTTTGTTTTGAAAAAATGCATGGATAAGTCAAGATAGTAGACTCCAGCCTGGCTCTTTCAGTTAATTCACATGTAATGCAACTACAGAGCAGAATTTTAAAAAATCATTATTAAGATATTATCCACATACTATGAAATCAACTTAATAAAACATCATTTTTTGAGGTTTCTAGAGCAAGAGATGAAGCTTTCCTTGTAGGAATAATTATCATCTAAAACAAAAAGCAGCTTCACTTTGAGTGATAAACCAAACTCATCAAGTCTCCTCTGCTAACAATATAAAATAATTTACTTCTCATGATAATTGTGTTTCTTCAAATGATAGCACCATCCTCCATCACTCAGGCTAGAAACCACCAAGCCATCCTTGCCTTCATCCATTTTGCATATAACTGGAAGGCTTACTTTCCCTCTCAGCCACATCCAACGAGTTACCAAATCCCATCCCCTCCATTTCAGTAGAATACCTTCCAACTGTCCTTTTCTTTTAGTTCTTGTTACCACTGATTTGGATCAGGCCTTCTAACAAAACAGAAGTAAAAAGTAAAAGAATTGTCTTGCTCTTCCCTTCTCTATCCAATTCCTTAAGGTTACCAACAATAACAATTTGGGGTAGAACCTTCTATACTTGGAAAGGGCTGATATAAACATAAGCACACACACACACACGTAAACACACCCGGGCTAGTTTTTCTTGGTTGGATTTGCTTTTTTTTTTTTTTTTTTTAGCAAAAAGAGTATTATGCTTCGCCTTTTTTTTTTTTTGTATGGGTAGGCACTGGAAAATGAACCCCTTTTCCTATCATTTTATAACTTGTTTTTTAACTTAAAAACATCATAGGAATTTTTTAAATCAATACATACAATCATTTTTTTGAGGTATGTCATTTTCCATGGTGTGGATATACCATAATTTCTACAATTATTTCCTTATTAACCATTGCTTTCAGTGTTCACCTCTGCAGGTACTAGTGCTTTTGTTTCTTGTAGGATTTTTTTTTCCCCAAAAAAGTTTTATATATTTCACCTCCTATCAAGAGTGCCTGTTTCTCACACCCTAGTCAGTACAGGGCACTACAAATTGTTCTTATTTTTTTCAAACTTGATGGGTAAAAATGTTATTTTCCTTCAATACACATTTCTGGAGCTACGGTATGGTGTAAAGGGCAAGAGAGTGACAGCTCTTCACTAGGCCATGCAGAAAATGCTAACTTGGAGAGGCAGCCAGTTAAGGTTGTCTTTTGAAAAGCTCTTCAGAGAACAGTTTTGAATGTGGGTGTAATTAAGCAAGATTTACATGGAAAACTAACAAACACTTATTAAGCTTCAACTATGTTCCAAATCTTTAGTTTCACACATTTATGGACATAATTTCAAAACAAGTAGATCTATTTAATTATATATTAAACATAGGTTTAATATTATCATTAAAAATGAACTAAAATCTGCAGGAAAAAAGCAATTCTCCATTCTCCCTCTATCCTCCTCTCGTTTTTTGATAATATCCTGAAAGGCAGAGAAGTTTGAAAGCTCAGACAACTGCAGTTTTTTTGCTCTATTCAGAGCTTCTGAAGTTTATAGTGCATAAGATAGAGAAACCTGGTTTTACATTTTAAATTTATATTATACTTTATAGGCAGAAAAAGGAATTTTCAAAGGAAACTACACTAGATCTTCATTTTTACTATTTTAGAATTTAACACTTAGTTAAGAGACAACTCATTTGGATTATATTTATTGGCTATATCTGTTTTCTCTTCTACAAATTTTTAATTAACTGTATTTATTTAATTAACTGTATCCTTTGCTCAATTTTCTGCTGAGTGGTCTTCTTAAAAATAGTTTGCAAGAAAAGTTTCTCTATCAAATGTATTGCAAATATTTCCTCCCCGTACGACTTCTGTCTTGGATTTTTGTATACTGTATATGTGGTCATATAGAACAAATTAAGACATTTAATTTTTTTTTCCCTTTATGACTTCTACATTTCTTATCTTGCCTATAAAGTTTCACACATCATGAGAGTACATAATTATCCTCTTATTTTAAAAACATCTTTATAATACTGTTTTGTTCATATGGATCTCTAAGTCATCCACAATATATTCTAAGTGTAGTATAAAATAGTAACCTGAGTGCATTTTCTCAGTTGATACCTGGATGGTAGCCAGTAGTTTTAACACTAGGTATTAAACAATCTATTTTTCCTTTATAACATATTAAGTTCCCATATATATTTGGATCTGTTTCTGGAATTCCTATAATCTGCTTCTTTCTGTGGCAATACCATATCACTTGGCTATAATGACCTTAAAGTTCCAATATATGTTAGGATATGTAGTTCCAATCATTCTTGATTTTTAAAAGTTTCTTGGCTATTCTTGCATTTGTATTCTTCTCTATCAATTTTTAAATCTTAGAGAGGCAGAATAACTTACTAGCTTAGCTGGTGGGCCAGACCACCTGGATTTGAACTTTGACTCTTCTGCTTACTAGTTATGTGACCTTGAGCAAGTTCCTTAACCTATCTGTACTTCAGTTTTCTTATCTACGAAATGGGGGTTATAATAATAGTACTACCTCACTGTGTGTTGTGAGCACTAATGTGATGTCAAATTTTGTAATAGTGTCTGGCACATAGAAAGCACTTGATAAATGTTAGCTATTATAATTTTCCAAAAGACAAACAAAAATACTGAGATTCTGATTTGAACTGCATTGGATTTCTTCATTAATTTGGGAATGATTTATAATTCTGCTACATTAAGTTTTCCCTTTTAAGGGAAATGTAACCTTTCACTTATTCAGATCCTATTTTGTCCTTCAATAAAATCTTCTCATTTTCCTTATATAAGTCCTATCCCTTTCAAGCTAAATTTATTCATGGGTATTTTGTGGGTTTCATATCTATTTGGGGTTGTCTTTATATAAAAATTACATTGTCTGCCTATAATGCCTATTTTGACATTTATATTCTAATACTTCAATTGCTTATTTTCTAATTTTATTGTATTCATTTCTAAAGACTGATTAAATGGTGGAAATACGGGATGTTTCTGAATTGCATTTTATTATAATATGAATGCCTTTTAGAATTCCACCATTTAAGATGTTTATCCAGCTTGAGTTTTTTTTCCTATATTAATTTACTTGGACTTTTGAAAAAATGGCTACTTAATTTTATCAAAAGATTTTCAGCATCTATTGATAAAGTCACATGGGATTTTTGGTTTAATTTGCTGATAGGTTTTTCTATTATTGAATTATCTAAATATTTCTGAGTTAAACCTTACATGGTATTGTGGGCTTGTTCACACTATAGACAATCTGATTACACTCAAAACCATCCATTGTTCCTGAGCACACCTGAGTCCAGTTGTACTTCTTAGTGAGGCATTCACAGTCCTATTATTGTCTAATCCAAACAAATAATTCTAAACTGACATTGACTTTTCTGTTTCATAAGCTCTGGACTATTTTTACTTAGTTTAATAGCAATTTCAGTTTAATAACTCCTATCCTCATCCTTTACTCTCCTGCTTTCCTTATTGCCCCGCTCAGACTTCAAGGATGATTTCATTAATACTTCATATCTTTCTTGTCCATGTATCCTATTTTATCTCAAATAATATGAAATTGGGTATATGCAATATTTGCTCTTATAGATTGGAAACTTTTAAAATCAGGGAACAGACTGTTTAAGAATCAGATTGAACATCTAGAGTTCACGAAGCAGTGTGATGGAGGCTATGAGAGGCAGATGGATGACTGCTGTCTCTGCCTTTAAGGACACATGACCTTGTAAGCAGACACATGGATCTATAATGAAGTTGGCTAATCCATGGGCAGTTTGCCCTCGCTCTGTTTTTGTGTCTACGTGCAGCATCCAATCCATTTTATCTCATGAGAAACCCAAACATACCCTTAAAATCCTTCTCAGTTCAACGCTCCAGGCAGTTACTACCAAATGATCAAAATTAGTGCTAAAATGAAACTCCAGAGCTATAATAAAAGTCAAACTGTGGTAATGGAGATGTTAAGTCATTGGGAGAGCAAGATAGTAAGACTGGTTTTGTGGGAGAAGAATCTAAAGAGACTAAGAGATGACAATGGCTCAGGGTCTGACAGGATGGGTAGTATGATGTTGAATGGGAAGAAGGGAGGGTTGGGTAAGGCAACATGAGACTACTGGTGAGTAGTCACCAGAGAGGGCAGCACCGGATTGTGTCTAAAAGAGGCGGAAAGGAAGACGTATGGACAGCAACTCCAGGCCGAAGACAGTCTCAGTCTGTGTGTTAGTTAGATTCAGTTGTCAACTTGGCCAGGTGAGCATACCTAGTCTTGTTGCTGCGGACATAAGCCAACGGTACGTGAACCTCATCTGTTGCCAATTACATCTGCAGTCAGCTAGGAGGCGTGTCTGCTGCAATGAGTGACGTTTGGCTTAATTGGCTGGTGCTTAAATGAGAGAA
>PVIY010043883.1:0-20050 GCA_004026745.1 Myrmecophaga tridactyla
GTCAATAGGGATGTGCATTTTTCAGGCATTTTCTACTGAATGCCAAACTGTCTTCTGGATATGTTGTGCTAAATTTCCTTCCCATTTAGTCTGAGGACTGAATATTGTTTGACTTTTGCTAACTTTATAAAAGGTGAAGAATCACACGCACGCACGCTGTTTTACTTTGCATTTCTCTAATTGCATTCAACATGGTTCGTGTCACACCCTGCATAGCAGGGCTGCGCCACGTGGCCAAGACTAGGCTGTAACAGATGTCTTCTGTACTGTGTAATTCCAAGTGGTCTCTATACTGTAATATGGGTTGGATCTTGTGTAATGTCCCTGGATGCCTCTCTCTCCCTCTGGGATCACGTGTGCTGCTCTCCTGCCCCAATCTTGGATTGCTTGTTCCAGGCAGAGGGACCTACCTCATCGTGAGCAGTCCTAGGGAGGGAGAGGCCCCCAGGGCGGTGAGCTGGGGCCTCCTCCCCAGGAGCTGAGAAGTCCAGCCAGCACCTGGTGAGTAGGGTGGCCAACTGTCCCTGGACTGAGGGCTTGCCAGGACAGGAGACTGTCACTGCTGAAACTGGGAAGGTCCCAGGTAACCCGGGACAAGTTGGTCACCCTACAGCAGACCTGCAAAGCCCAGGTTGAGGGACCACGTGCTAACTGAGACCTGGAACCAGAATCAAACCGCGAAGCTGCCCTTCAGCCCTTCAGCTTCTGACCGGCAGAAACTCCGAGGTAGGAAATGTTTGTTGTTTTGAGCCACTACACTCGGGCGAATAATTTTACTCCACGTGAAATGATAACTGACACATCATGGTTTAAACACCTTTTTTATGAGAATTTAACATATAATAAAGAGGATATTTTTACCATTTGTGGAAAGACGGATTATGGAGTAAAGGCTGTAGGAGCAATTGGCTTACCATGTGGGAAAACGATAAACGCTTTCAATAAAAATACAATTGTCACATGTACTGACGCTGTCCTTAAAAGGAAACCCATACATCTATGAGATACAAGTGTGCATTTAGAGACGCACACCCATCCTGGCTGGAAGATGCTCCAAGAGGCCGGCCATTCGCCAGCCTCTCCACCAGGTAAAGCTCACCTGGTGCGTCTCTCATGGCTCCCCCACCTTCGTTCGCATTTCATGCACTTATACATAACCTAGGTATTTGCATTTTTAAAAATGCTGTCTTCCCAGGTAGATGGAAAGCTTCCTAAGGCCAGGGATCTTACTTATTCTGTTTCCTTACGGGCTGAGTTCCCATCAAGCTCTGAGTGCTTTTACAGGGGCGTTTTTCTCCTATCTGTATTTCCTAGTTCTTTGGCACCGAGTTTTTAAAAATCCCAATTCCCAGCCTTCACTCCTCTCAGGGCTCTTTCAGCTTCCACCTACAGTGTGGGCGCCACCCCCACACCCTACCTCCACGCAGAGCTCAGCCTTCCCCTGCCTCCTTGGCTAGGGTTTGTCAGATGTTACTGCCTTGGGATTGACACACTCTACAGTAAAAATCAAGAGGGCAAGCGTGGCTAAGCTGCCAACAGTCACATTTCATGGAATGTGAAGATGCTGTGGATTTTTAAACACATCCAAAAATCAGAAATGTTCACGCCTAGAGGGGGAAAACCACATCTTAGAATTGACGACATACGGAGGTCTCCACAGCATGGAGGTGGCAGCACTACCTTGAGACTGCGGTGTGGAAACTACAAGCTAGCTGGCTAGGCCCGGCCCACAGCCTGCTATGATAAAAGCACTTTTTGGGGGATGGGGGTGCATGGTCCGGGAATTGAACCCGGGTCTCTGATATGGACGGTGAGCATTCTACCACCGAACCATCCGTGCACCCTGGTAAGAGCACTTTTGAAGAAACATATTCACAGTGTTTCTGGTTGCTGGTGCTGGATAATTCTCGAGTGCATCTCAAACCCAAGCCCAGACTGACACCCAAAATACAGAAACTTCTTCATTGAGAAGCAAAACTCAAGTTATACACTCAGTTTTAAAGAAGCAAAAAATGTGAAAAAGTACAAAGACTCCAAAAGTGTATTGTAGATTACTTGTAAAGCATGCAACAGAACAGTTAAACATCGTGGTAAAAGTAGAAGCTTTCTATCAGCACTGGATAATCCTACCACCCTACAAAGAAATGCAGCCCAAAGACGCCAGGAGACACTCAATGTTCTGCAAACGTCACTCATGATACGGTTGGATGCAAAGAGTCCAGCATTGATACGCAGAACACCTACATCTGGGCAGTCCACACCCATTTCCTCTTCAAAGAGTGGGAGCAAAGCAAAGAAACACTTCTCTCAACTGAAAATGTTACTCAAGTCAGAAAGGATCCCCAAACAATCCAAAAGTGGACTTAGGAAATTTCTTGTCTTCTCTCTGAAGAATGGGTTTTAAAAATAAGAAATGTCTACTGCAATTTCTGAAAGTAAAGTTAGAAAAAGAACATTTTTTTTCACTAATTCTTTGAATACATGAAAACTAGGTTCAAGAGCAAACATTTCTTGGCATGCTTCAGTGTTTATGGAGAAAATACCTCATTGGTATGAATAACTGAAATCTGTCCCACAAAGGGTGGTTGTGAGGATCAAAATAGTAGGTGAAAGGTCCTTGGAATTAGTATATATATATACAGAAATATTGAGTATTATTATTTTTCCCTCCCTTAGAAAGCAGTTTTTATTATTTATGTTTTCCTTAATAAGAAAATCGAGACCTTTATGAGTCGGTCTACTCACTAATGAAGATTTCTTCCAGGTGTCTATGGCTTTATTGCTAACTCAGATCAATTATGTGTGTCCTTGTTTTCCTTTAATTAGCTGCATAACTGTATATTCGTCAAATTTGATCATTATTCCTATTTTGAGTGCAAAAGTAAATATCCGGGGCAGTCTTGAGTTATAGATGATTCAGTAGGATATTGAAATGTTCATTTTTACTGCTTGGTATTGCTTCTATAATTCACCTTAGTGATATTTTAATTTGCTCTAGTAAAGACTTATTTGTAGGTCTAAAAATTACATCAGAACATAGCATAGTAAGCAACAATTTAGCTATCTTAAAATCTTTTCTGGGACAGAAATACATACACATATATATTTTTAATGATAAGCTAGGATTGTATTCAAGCTGTCTTTTAAAAAACTCTTTTAATAAATAATGTAGGTACTTGCAAAAAAAAAAGAAGCGATGACATAAGTATTTTCTCAGCCCCTCTGAGGGTCTTACATTTAGTAGAAGTGTTTCCTTGATGCTACCAAAAGCTTGCCTATCCATCACAGTTTTTAGGGGTACCTGAGTTTTCGTCATTTTCTATTTCTTACAGATAAATCGGAAGCTGAGAGTGGGGATTTAATGCTAGCCAGAAGTCGTGTTAAACCAGGTGACTGGTTGGGAATTTTCGTTTTCAATTCTCTTCAGAGCCACACCGTTTTCCAACAACCCACTCTTTCTTTCATCTAGTCCTGATGTTAATCACAGAAGTAAAACCAACCAGAAAATAATCTAAAGGCCAATGGCCATTTATGTCATTAACTCTCACACTTGTGGAAATGGCGCAGCAGATGCTTGATGCTAAAATTCTTCCTAAATCTGCTTCACGAGATTATGATTCAGTCAACAAATATTTATTAAGTCCTACTATGTGCTACGTGCCCATCTGGACACTGAGGACCACAGGAAACAAGATAGTGAAACTCAGTATCCTTAGGAAGATTTCATTCTAGTGGGAGAAGACATCCAATACACAAATCAATAAATATACACTACATCAGGAAATGCGTCCATTACATTTCACCATATTTTTGAACTGTGGTAATAAGTCCCCCAATCGCACTAAGTTACGACCACGCACATCTACTTTTTGCTTGTGCCGTATGTAGGAGGCTACAGGATGGCGATGGCCCAGTCCCACACGTGTTGACCAGAGCCCAGTCTGAAGGAGCAGCCTTATTCGGGAAGGACTGAGAGAGAGAAGAGTTGCACATTTGGAAAGTCTCTGCTCAGACATGGTGTCTATCAGGTCTACTTACATCCCTTTGGCCAAGTTTTGGAGCCAAGGGCAACGATGGGGTGAGCAGTAGATTCTGCCCTCAGGGAGGAAATGCAAGTCCTGTGGGGATGAGAGGACGCACAGGGAGAGGGAGAGCCAATCCAGCTCTCCATTCAGCTGACTGGAGCAGTATTACTCCCAATCACAAGTGTAAGTGCTATGGAGAAAGTAAAGCAGGAAGGGGGCGAAGGGGCGCCAGCAGCGTGCGTGTAATCGGTGGGGAGGGGGTGGAACAGGGAAATAGACAAACTTAAAGGAGGTATTGATGTTTTATGTTTTGCTATTGGGATTGTGATGTATGCTCAAGACTATTGGAAGGCACATAGAAAACCCTGCGAAGAATCCAAGAGACAGATACGGGAACGAATTCTGCAGTGTGGGAGGTCTGCCATACTGTTGAATGAAAATACATTTGTTTCTAAAACATTTCAACTAATGGCATAAGCTCAGGGTGCTTTTCTGGAAGACGTATGTGTCAGCATGGGAAGCCCCTTCATCTCCTCACCTCCACCTCCACCCTCCACGCTCCCCTCCCTAAATCTCTCCCTCTTGAACTATTAACCAAAGTTCCATTTCCTCCTATTCCTGGGCGCATGAACTTTTTTCCCAGCTGCCATTACAGTGAGATGTGGCCATGTGACTTAGTTCCAGCCAACGAGATGGGAATAGAAGTGATGTGTGCTATAAGCCCTGTTGCCTGGAATCAAAGGGCCCTAAGTGCCTCAAGACCGAAGGAGCCTGGGTTCCCGAAGCACCTCTTGGAAGAGGGACATCTGCATGGGATTGTGAGCAAGAGATATGCTTCTATTGTTACTTTAGACCTGGTACACTTTGGGGCCTATTGGTTACTGCAGCTTAACCTATCCTGACCCATGACGCCTTCTCCAAAAACTACTCTAACCTTGCAGATACTTTATTTGCAGCACAAGAGGAAAACTTGGGGGATGAGCGCTGCTCAGAAGCTCCAATTACAAAACCTGGTCTAGCTTATCACATAATGGTGACATCAACTGCTACCAAGGTGTCAGGGCTGATTAGGGCACTTAAAGTGAAGGCCAGGCTCTTAGAAAGTATATAAACTTTTGAGATTCCAGCAGGTATTTTATGATACCTGGAACCCCTCCTGGTAATCACATCATTTGTGGGACTGATGACTTAAATGGACTCTCCTGAGAGGATGAGACTTGCAAATAAAGGGAATAGGGTATATGGGCAAAAATGAGTCAGGAGGGGCTTTCTCAGGTACATGTAAGAGGATTACATATGGGGGAAAAAAGGAAAGAAATTGCTTTCTCTGAAAAGCAAATATAGTTGGAGGAAAGACAACTGGAATAAGGTATCAACTTATTATCAACAAATGATAAGTGGAACGAGTTATTTTAACTTATCTTAACAAGTTAAGAGTGAGTGCTAATACCTTTGAAACAACCAAGGCTTGTACTTGGAGGAGTTCACCAGCGGGCTCAAGAGGGTATGAGAGGGATTTGGGGAGGGGAGCGTGTTGGGGGGGGGTGGAGGTGAGGAGACAAGGGGGCTTCCCATGCTGACGTGTACTTCTTCCAGAAAAGCACCCTCAGCTTATGTCATTAGCTGAAAGGTTTTAGAAACAAATGTAGTTTCATTCAACTGTATGGCAGACCTCCCACACTGCACAACTCATCCTAGTGTTTGTTTCTTCAGTTCTTCGCAGTATTTTCTATGTGCCTTCCAGTACCATTCGCTGACAAAGTAAGGAGTTTTTGCTTTTTGCCATATTGTTTTACATGCATTACTTCAACCTTCTTTGCTTTTTTAACCAGGTCAGGCAGAACAGGTGCTCCTTAGTGGTAAGTGGCTTAACTGTTTTCAGGTAATACGAAGAAACCTCCAGGAAGTTGCCTAAATACTTGTCATTAATTTACTATAAAATTTTGTGTAGACTGAATATTGCTTAACTTTGGACATCTCTGAAAAAGTGAGAGAGCTTGCTCTTCATGTCCTAAACTTAGTATTTCTTAAATGTTTTATTCTGGGAATTTTAAAACATAGATGCGAGTTGAGAGATTTGTATAATGAACTCCCACATATGCATCACCCAACTTCAACAAATATCAACATAGGGCCAGTGCTATTTCATCTACACCCCCACTGTTGGATTATTTGAAAGCAGTCTCAGGTATCACCCCATTTAATCTGTAAGACTTCAGTGTATATTTCTAAGACATAAGGGTACCACCCCCCTCTTAAAAACATAACCATACCATTAACACCATTGTCAGAAATCTGTAATAACTCTTTAACATCATCCATCATCCACTGGATGTTCACCTTTCCTGGTTTGTCTTACAAATATGCCTTTTAAAATTTTTAACTGTTGGCTTCTCTGATTCAGGATCTAAACAAGGTCTATGCTTTACATTTTGTTCACATGTCTCTTAAGACCCCATTTATCCATAATCATTCCAACTCCCTCTTTTTCTTCCTCTGGGTGCAAGGAAATTGATAAATGTCTTGTTAAATGTGATGGTTTCATCCTAGCATTAGGGAATGTCTAAAGGTAAAATATACATTTACACTAAGGTCTTTTATTTACAATGGTGGACATAATTTGACATTTCAAAAACTTCTTGATTTGAACATTTGGCAGATCTAATTAGATTGTTTTTCATTTGGACTGTGGTTGCTGCAAAGCTCAGACTAGCTCTGCTGTTTTCTAGCTGTTCATTTGGACTTACATTATTAGTCTCATCTTCAATTCTCTTTTATTGAGAATCTTTTAAAATCACCTGTCCATCTGAGAGTGAACATTTTGTATCTGTTACAAGCCACCTATTTTTTCATATTTTAAATCTATGTAGTTGGTGTGTCTATTATAATCGATAGTATATGACAGTTTAATAGGTGGCATTTTTTTCCTATTTGGCTCATAAAACAATAGCACATCTGACAATCAAAGGAGCCTTATATTTGATGAAATATACTAGGTTTGGTTAAAACTAGAGAATATAAAGGCCCCTCTCTGTGGAAGCCCTCTCCCCTCAGAAAAGTTTGCCACCTCTACAGACATATGTTCTGAGTGACTTGGAGCAGTGAAGGTTTGATCAGGAAAACACAAGCCATCTTAGGTCTTCAGATCGGAGTGGTTTCAGACAAAATCGGAAACTTAAATAGCCCTGGAAGGCAGGGGGTGAAAAAGTGAGGAAGACAGTTTTTCAGAAAGTGAGGGATGCAAGAATTGCAGGCAACTCCCCCAATAGTCTCAGCTGCCAGCATGTCTGACGTGGATGCATCTCAAAATGACATCTAGAGGCTCTTGGCGAACTCCATGGCTGCCTTCACTTCCTGCCCAAGGGCCTGCCCTGGGCAGCCGCCAGAGGAAAACCACTTCTTTTTTTACCTTTCACCTTCCAAAATTACAAGTACCTCTCATGGCAGAGTCTAAACCCAACTGTACTGGCAAGGGAGTGTGGAAAATATTATTTCCAGGTTTTAGGCTCCTAAGGACAGGGAAGCATTTAGAAGAGCTGGGTGTTAGCAAGTAGCAACAGTACCCAGTGCTTCAGAACACCATAGAGTAGTGATTTATAAGAGAAGAGGCTCAACTTGTTTCTTCTTATATACATAGAAAAGAAGACAAAATCTATTCAACCTGGTCCCAATGGGTTGACTTTTCCCCCTTGGAGTATGTACACTCCACTCCTGATCCCACTGCCCCTGAGCAACCAGGTGGAGGAGTGGGGCCAAAGGTGGAGTGGGGCTTGCAGAGGCCAAAACATTTCCCTCTCCCACAAGGATTATTTCCACAAATGAATGATGCCCTTCAGTGCTTCAGTTCTTCGGCCAAGAGCAGGACACACAATTAATGAAGCACGAGTACACTTATCATCGTTTGGGGCTGACCTAACCTGCTATATCCCAAGCCTGCTGAGGATCTCCTTTCCGTGAATGTTGGTTCACCTCAGTTATGCTCTATGCAGCTCAAGGGGAGCCGCCTATAACAACAGAGCTGCCTGTGGAATAGGAGGGATAATGACCTAGCCCAGTCTCAGAAGGAACTCCACGTGGCAAGCCACTTTCAAGTTTCAACTGTATCAGCCTGCTGGACAAAACAGGGCAAGGAGCCTTGAGGCAGAGGAACGAAAGCTGTCCATCATGCATTTGGAGGGTGGGGGACTCCTTTATTCCCTGGGCCAGCAGCGGAAGCCCCAGCACCCGACTGTAGAAAGATCCCTAGAAATTTAAACTTTTTATTTACTCAACCAATTGCCAGTGTCTTTCCTTTACATGGCTTGGAAAAGCAGTACTTTTCCTCCCAATTAGATTGCCAGTCACAATATTTGATTTTTAATTTCTAAAAATATGACAGAAAGGCATGGCATTTTTCTGCTTACAGAGGGAGGTCTGGGTTTAAAAGTTGAGGAAATCTTACTCTAGAACATGCACAAGTAGACTTTTAAAGATTAGAAATCATACAGCCGAAATCTTAAAGCAAGTGCAAGGCGTGCTCAGAGTGGGTTTAGAACTTGAGTCGCAGCCCAGAGTGGGTTTAGAACTTGAGTCGCAGCAGCTACAAGAATCAAAGGATGTACCGAGAGGCAAAATGAGAGGAAAGATAATTTTTAAAAGACTGGGAAGTTCACAGGTCGGCTAACATGGCTTGATACCCTTTGGACCCCAAAATTTACAAATGACAGGGTAAAAAATAGTGGTGCTGAATGACTCAAGCTCTAGACAGCAAATAGATATCCCCACCTCAGTCTGTTGAGTATCATCCCAGGATCCTCAACTGGGGCCCCATTGCTGCTGAGAAACAATGGCCCTAAATGTTTTGGGGTTTTGAGACATCAAGCATCAGCTCCCAGGGTGGAGGTGGGAGAAGGGAGACACTTTGATAATTAGGGCCAACCAGGTGCATGAATTCAAATGGGACAAGATATCTGGGGGGTACTGGCATTTTCTAGCATGCTCACACAATTGATAACGCTTTCAGTAACAAAAGTTTTGAGCACAGGCAAAGCTCATTGATTTTCTTTCTTACCGGCCCCTTGGGGTCTCAATTAAGGCCCTACAAGAGATCGGACCTTTGCTCCTAGAGATCCATCTCCTGGTAGAATCAAATCAAATTTTAAAACTCAATTATTTGGTTACTCAAAACCACAAATTTACCAGGTGTTTTTTTTCAACTCTTACACATTTCTACATTAATGTCAGGCAGTAAAAGCAAGTAAAATAAAATCTGAAGCTTTGTTGTTAATTATTTTGGTTAACTTTATTAAATTTTAAAATCAGAAAACTGCAGAACATATTATTTATACAAACACCTGAGGAATATTCAAGTGGGCACAGGATCTTCACTCAAACAATTTGAAAGAAGACCAAGTTTAAGTTACAATCTTGTGTTATAAAACATGAAGAATAACACAGAAGAAACCTCCTTTCAAACCACATATACCTAGAAAATAGGTGCTTTCGAATATAAAGTACATTTGGTTTTCTAAAAAGAAAATGTACATTCGTATCTGTGGTGTACTTTGTATTGGCAGTTATAAGAAACGGCTAATAAATTAGCACTACCTCTCACAGCTTATCAACACCATACCAAAAATTATACAAAGTAGTAACAATGTACTAACAGAGTAATAATGAACATTTCCCTAGAAAGTTCTATTTCGACAACAAAGCCCAAAATGACAAGTGACAAGTAGTGCATCTTCCAAAATTTAACAGAATAAATGGCTCAGATCTAAGCAAATTAGAAACACTGCATAGGACAGAGAACCTCCCTGCGAGGTTGTTTCTTATCCCCTGAGGATTAAGTTGAGAGGTACTAGTGATGGTAAACAATGCACATATTTTTAGCAGAATAAAAACATCTAACTATATATGTAGCTCATCAATGGTGCAAAGTGCCATTTTAAATTCAAAAATAAAAGGTTTATTTGTGTGCATACCTATAGATACAGAATAAAATATAAATATGATACAGTATCCATATGAAGAATAAACACATTCAATAAAATATATATCTTTTCAAAATTTGGATATAGGTATCCTTATAGAGATGAGAACAATGAATGCCTAGCTAAATGTCCAAGCTGAGTCAAAATATGGAAAGTTTTAAAATAATAGGTTATTTCATTGAAAAAAACTGTATTCAGACTCCATCCAAACTACCCTTGAAGTATAAGTATCTCCTACATAAAATGACTATTCTATCCAACCTATAATTTATCAAAAAACTTATTTTGGGGGGAATATCTATAAGCCTATTTTTTTAAAATCCAAACAAATACAACATACTAAGAAATAAATAACAGAGGGAAATAAGTTATATGGCTCTTCCTTTTCAGGAAACTGGTAGAACATGAACAGGACATTGCAGCAACGGACAGATAAAATATTGCTAATTTGAATTTGTAAATACTAACATGTTAAATAGTTTTTTAAAACGTAGATTGGACTGTACTGTGGTTCTACAATTTATATAACATATTTTTAAAGGAAACTTCTATAAAACAAGAGCAAAACAATTTTATAACCCTGGAATTAAGTCCAATCTAAATTTATAGAAACATTTTTCAACCGTAGAAGTATTTTTCTTGTTTAAGTCTATCAATGTAGTGACATAGTTTCACAGCTGTTCCCAACTTCAGCCCCATACACTTTATCATCATGTCACTTCTGAGTAGTAGCAGAGCCTTCCCATCAATGTCCTGCAGAGATAAGGAAATCACGATAATTAATAATGCTTTGATATTTTGCCAAAACAGTTATTTCTCTATACATAAGGACATGTAAAACAAACTAGAGAGCAGCTTTACATTTCAATACATTTCTTTAAATATATATCTATTTTATGAAAACGATTAAAAATGATTTGTACAGTGAAGCATCATTTGATGGTAAGTTTACTTCAATTTTAAGAAAAATAGAAATTTAACCTAATATCTTCAGAAAATGTCCTAAGCGTCAAGCTAACTGATTTTAAATACTGTTCCTTGACTAAAATACCACATATCTCTGGCAGAAAGAGTTGAAAACTATGAATGATAGAAGTGAATTTCAGAAAGTAATTAAGCTGTCTTAGAAGATCTGGGAATATGTGTGTGCCAACACTAATGAAAACTGTAAATGTGCTATATACAGTGTTACCCTTAGGTTGAAAGCAATCAGTTAACTGTCTGAAGCTAATTAGATGCTAAAATTAATTACTGATTTTCTTACCACATTGGAAAGAGTATATCAGAGATCTGGCCACTAATCTGACCTGTTAGAAAACACTATACAAATATTACTTAATAGTCATAAGGCATCCTCCTAAAATTCTTGATCACCTTAAATGGCAACTTACGCTGCTGAGGCATATTTTTGGGTTTTCACAAGTTCCAGCTTAAAAATAAAACTGCACTTAATCATACATCACTGTCTGGAAAGACCTGAAATTGCATACAGTACTACCTTTTTCAGATACCTTCTATACTTCTTCTACTAAGTGAAACTAAGAAATCAGAACTTACACAATTTTAGCCCGTAATGTTACCTGGTACTTGGGGGTGGGGAGGTGGGTCCTTGTAAGTGTCATTTCAAAGAGGAGGTACACCAGCACCTTGAGGACATTTAGTATGTGACTTTAGGCAATATAACCTTTTTCACAGTTGGTACGTTTCCCTACCATCCACACTAATCAGTATCCAACTGAAAGGTCTGCACAGAGGTCATTCAAAGGCATTACAGCAGGAAAACCCCACAAAAAGCTACATTACATGTTGCCGGAAGAGGTCAGCAAGGGGGATGAATGTCTGAGGATCCATTTGTTCCATAAACTGTATCACTTCTTCCACTGACCAGCTCGAAGGATCCTCATAGAAGCTTTGTGTCGCGTCTCCAGCGTCAAGTTCAGCTGGTGAACTTGTAACTTCAATGGGGGAGGAAAAAAAAGAAAAATCATATTGACCTGATCATTATCCTGAAAGAAGAGACATTAGGTAAAGAGAATGGTCTCATTTCTGGAACTTTCAGTTGAGTAACCCCAGTGAGGACCCAGAACTCCATCCAAGTGCAAAAAGTATCAAAAGCCTTTATAAAGATGACCTGAAGGAGGTCCACGTGTGTTATCATACACTAACTTTAGGGAGTCGAGTGCTCTCCTTGAGTAAATGAATACCTGTCAGGATACAAAGAAATTTCAGCACAAGTTACTGAACAGCACGGCTAAAATTCTGTAAGATGTGAACGCTTATATTATGTATAATGACTCAGTTATTTCTTTTTTAAATGTACATTAGTTTGCCAGCTTCAACCAAAATATCTATTACTGTGCAAATTAAACTTTGAAAAAGGTGGCAAATATAATGGCAAAGTTACTGGTGACTCTAGCAATTTGTTTTCTGTTTCTGTTGGTTTGTTTTCTTCAAAATTAAGGTAAGCTTTAGGAAATGAGAGACAAGAATTTAAAAAGTAAAGTGATGCTCGAAAATATCCATATTCAATCTGTGGTAAATATTCAGTAAAAGAACTAATTTGATTCTTAAAGATAATGGGGTTATTGAAATTCATTGATTAAAGGAACAAAGTTAAGTAATTATAAAGCTGTAAAAGTGGTAATTTTCTCTGTAGTTAGCTATTAGAATAAACCAAATCTGGGTCTCCTTCAGGTCATCTTTATAGCAGCATCCCTGTTCTCTACCCACTAGATGCCAGGAGCACCTCCCCTCCAGTTGTGACAACTAACGTCTCCAATTTTTGCCAAATATCCCCTGGGGGTGGGGGTGGGGGCAGAATTGTCCCCGGTTGAGAACCACAGGTCTAAGGAGAAATAACAGCTATGCATTTCTGAAAGGAATAAAGTGTTCACCAAAGCAGCTGAAGGGGCCTATCATCTAAACTGATTTAGGGAAATATACCCTCCTGCCTCTCTAACACCACCATCACAAGAGCATGTGAAGGTAGTAGTAGAGGGTCGCTTCTTCCTAATTATGGTGACATGCAAATGCTATTTACCTTCAGAGGCAGGTACCTCTGTTCTGGGAAGCTTAGGAAAGAGGAGCAGACAAGGTGAAGGTTGCTAAGAGCATAATATATGGTGCTTCTACTTCCTAATATGCCTTTCTTTTGCTATTTTTGACAAATAAAGGCACCTGCTATAACTGATTGTTACATTCAAGCATTTTGATGCCATCAGCATAAAACACTTGTTTCTAACCTATGTACCTACTGTAATTTCATCAACAACTTGCCAATTCAAATGAAAAGGCTCTTCTTCCAGGACACAAATAAGACAAATGGACACACAACACAGCTGTAAAATATCAGGAAAGCTTGGCCTTAAGAGGCCCTGGAAACTGAGGTCTCCATCTCTGCCATTATGCCTCGAGACAGGCAATTCAGCAGACTGTTAAGACACATGAGCTTTGCAGTTAGAACTGTGTTAAGAGTTCCAGGGCTGCTCCACTCCCCAGCTCTGACTTTGGGCAGAGTTCTTAAACTCTCTAGATTTCAGTCTCATTCTCTTAAGATGGGGATAATAAAAAGACCAGCATCATGGGGTCATTACGAATATTAGAGAAGAGACATGCCAGCTCATAAACACAGTGCCTTGTACTTAATAAGCATTCAATAAATATCAGTCATTATGAATAGCACCTAAAAGTAGCCCTCAAAACAGGAAACAAAAAGCTTCCACCCAGCCTGTGTTAAGGACACTGATGATGAATATGGTTTGAATGTGCTACATGTAATATGCGTCATTTCACTCACTGAAATTGGGAGGGACGAAATTGGGAGGTGATGAGTTACTGTGTTGGCTGATGCTCCTATTCTCCAGTAAACCGTAATTCATCAGGTCAGTGTTATTTGTTGGACTGCATTCTCCAGGGACCATCATTGTTGAAGCTGGCACTTTGGAAGCTCGGACAGAGGCGGTAACACTGCTGGTGCTTGGAGCACGTGGGCTGGAAAAGCAGAGCATTGTGGACGGACCAGGCATTGGGTCATCCGTTGAGTAATATGGCTCAAATGCATGCAACTCTGGGCTCCGCTCAAGGCTCAGCTCCTGCTCCTGCTCCTGCTCCTGCTCCTGCTCCTCCTCCTGCTCCTGCTCCTCCTCCTGCTCCTGCTCCTCCTCCTGCTCCTGCTCCTGCATTTCCTCCTCCTCCTCCTCCCTGAAAAGCAGCTGCTCTGGTTGAGACGGCACATCCGATGGAAAAGTCGTTTCTAGGGAGTTGTTCAGGACATCATCACTTTCATTATCCCGCCTTCCCACTGGCAGGGTTGGACTATAACTTTCAGGGTAGGAGAATGTAGAGGGAGGCTCCTTCTTCCTCAATTTCTGGAATCTCATTTTTCTAGAAAGCAGGTAATTGTAATTCTTAAATGCATATCCAAGTGGCTTCTGAAATGACATAAACCCCACATAAATCGACTGAGTACAAAAGGAAATTAGTGGTAAATACTTAAACATTTATTTTCCATGCAACATTGTTCTATGCTATTAAAGACAAATGCTCTAATCAAAATAGATTTTGATTATAGAATTGTCTCTATTCCTCCTCAACCTTACATTTTCATTGTGTTTCATACATTTGGGTTCTAAACATTAAAAAAAAATTATCACACATTTGTCAAATCTAAACTTTAGCATGCTTCTAACAGACTTTTCATCCCCCATCTTCTACACCCAAATAGAGATGTGCCTTGCTAATTTTCAGTTATTAGTTCCCTATCACCTCTAACTGATTAGAACTAGAGGTTTATCATAGCCATAAAAATATTTTTGTAACACTTACACGATTTTGCCACATAGCTTTCACACAGCAACGGTGGATTTTTCTAACCTTTCCAATCATCACATCAAACTTCTTACCCAGGTTTTGAATAGCACCATGTATGACCTAAGACATATATAATGCAAGCTGTTTTAGTAGTTACTACTTCAAAACAAAACTAACATATTTGAAAATACCATTAGGCCAAATTCTAATGGCTAGAAACAAAGACAGTTCTCCAGCTGTCAGAAATTTCTTGTTTCCTCCTTGACACCTGGTTGTAGGTGACATAGTGTCTGAGTGGATGAGATGAGGAGCCCCCCAAACGTCTGGTAAACAACCCTGTTTCTCACGGGCATTGAGAGAAGGCTTAATACCTGAAACTAAATGTACCACAATTCCTACAATCCATCACATTTGTGGAGTCATTTTATATCAAGGAAAATAAATTTTCAAATGTGCTAAAAGGCCAAAAACTTCTTTCCTTAAGGACAACATTAATAGGCAGTAAGCATTCAGCTTTGGAAAGAAGATTAAACCAAATATAAAAGTTATGCCTTTTGGCTTCAAATTATTTTTAAATCATGCAATCAATGGTTATCCTTACTAAACCTTTGTGTACATTGT
Source organism: Myrmecophaga tridactyla (assembly GCA_004026745.1). NCBI lineage: Eukaryota > Metazoa > Chordata > Mammalia > Pilosa > Myrmecophagidae > Myrmecophaga > Myrmecophaga tridactyla. Next base: position 15,428 of record PVIY010043883.1, read on the forward strand.
CCATTACATGCCAGTCAGGTATGTGATGAATAAAAACTGAGAATTCTTCCTGAAATATACAGAAATTTCATTCTGACAAAAAACACAAATAAAAGGCCAGAAACATTTCCTCATTCATTCATTTATTCAAATAAAGATTTACAGACAGCCTACCACCTGTCAGAATTACTTTGTTAGGTGCTAGGAATATGGGACATAAAACAAACAGTTTCTGCCTTAAAGAGCTCCCATTCTAGATGGGGAGAGACACAAGTCAACAGACTACTCCAGTAGAGAAAATGCTCAAGGGCCTAGAGTGATGGTTGCAGCAGGATGGACCAGCAGCATCAACATCACCTGCAAGCTTGTTAGAAATGGCAAAATCTCAGGCCAGGAACTCTGTGAGTGGGGGTAGTGATCAATGTTTTACCCAGCCTCTCAGGGGACTCTGACGCTCGCCAAGTGTGAAAACCATTAGCCTACAGCACTGAGGTGCAAGTAAAGGTCCTTCCCCTCTGTTCTTCACATCCTAAATAGGACTGTGAAAGAGAAGAGGTGGATTGGTCCAGAGAAGGGGTTTCACTAAAGAGTATGCTGGGAAAGTATAAGGGGGTTCAGTGGAGAGAAGGGTAAAAAAAATGGTTGGAGGGACGCACCATGTGTTCTAGAACAGTAATGGAAGTGAGCGAAGAAAGGAAAGAAGCCAGCATATTGGAAGAAACAGAGAGGATGCATTCTGGCCCATAGCATAATTTTGAAACTAGTTGTTTCTTAACCTATATGTAAATCTTGCCCAATTGCTTGGAGAACCCTGGCAGATCAGAGTAAATCTGGGTGGCAATGGATATATGGGCATGTTCTAAGGCAGGCCAGGCATAATCCTGCTCTATATCTAGCCCCCTCTGCCCCTAGATGCCACCCTCTGTACATGCTCTCCCTAGAAGACATGGTATGTTCCTTCTAAGCATTCCATTTGGGTTCTCAACAGTAATAATCACAAAGACTCAAATACATTTTTACTTTTCAAAATTTGCTAGCTCCTTTTATTCAAGAAGCTTGATATATTAAGAAACATTTGCTTTTTACAAAATTTAATTTACTTCTAGGACATGCAACTTACAAAATCCCTGGTAATCACATATCTCTACTGATCTCTACCACCATGCTAATTCTTTAAAACTCCCCTCAAAACTATGTGAGACTGACCCTTTTAAAAACATTGGTGGACTGCCATTTTATTTCTATTGAGATGTCTTGCTATGCATCTAGGCACATACTAAATGTCATTCAAATCAGCCAGTTTCCTTACAAGACTATACTGGAGAAATTTTAATTAAATATTGAGCAGTCTAGATGAAAGAGACATAACTACATTTGATTAGGTATGGGCTATTTTTTAAGAAAAAAATCATATTGCTATTTCAAAATTTTCACCTGGGGATGCTGGTCTAAAAAATTTTTTTTAAGTATGACAATGTGGTGATAATCCTAGATAACATGACACAGCAAAATATTTATTAATAGTACAACGATATGAGATGAGACAAAGAGAGTTTTAGTTTTAGTTCAGTATTTTAGAAAACTACATTTGAGACAGAACTTTCATACCTGGCAATGGGAAAGGATGTCCGACACTGCTTTTTGTTGTTCCTCACGGTAGGATGTGTTAGATACAACACCTTCCTGCTAATATTTTAAAAGTAAATATTTAATGCTTTACTTCTATAGGAGCCAAACTGACCACTAGAAAAGACACTTTAAATTTATATATTTAAATTGCTTTATTTTTCTTCAACTTTTCAAAAGATTTCTGAAGTCTTAATAATATAAAGCAGAGATAAAATAAAATAAAAACACATTACTATGAGAATGAAAACAGTAAGAGCTAATTAAGAAAGAGGGTAAGAAAAGAATTTATCATATCAAAAGAACTTAGGTTTAGAAAAGAACTGAGTCTTATACTGAAAACGAATACAAAACTGCTCTGAATTTTATACGGAATATTATGTAAGGAAAAGAGGGAAACAAAATGGTTAAGTGGTCACTGTCTAGTGGAAGGAAGCATACAAAATCAGGAGACAGAAGTAAGTTCTGGATTGTGAGTTCAGAGGACCCCCCACAGTATGTGAAGTTCAAAAAAAAAATTTTAAATAGTTTTCTTTAACACGGTTAAGCATTTGGTAAACAGCAATTAATGTTACTTACATTATTAATATATGTGTTGTTTGGTTCATATGCATAAAAGACAGTGCTATCATCGTCATAAGTAGGTATTTGTGTTATCTGAGGAAGATTTATTAACAAATTAAAAGGAAAGATGAAAGAAAGAACTGAAAGAAAAGTTCAGAACTTCAGTTTCACTTTCAAGACGCTCCAAAATCCTATTTGTCTTTATTAATCAATGGTCCTTTGCCCATTGTAAATACTCCATGACTATATGAAAAGATTCACTTGCAGAAATGTTTTCTCATTAACTCAGATACACTTAAGACACCATTTTCCTTTGAGCTTAACCCTTTAGGTTCTTGAGGGTAGAAAAACTAGTCTTCTAGTAATCTGGCACCAGAACTGCTTTAAAAGCAAGTACTTCTTAACAGTGAACAAAGAACCAAATGCTACGTGGCTTTTGATTTTCAAACAATCCAACAGTGCCACTCTGTGGACAAAAAGGAAACACTTAAGTACATTTTTTTCTTCGTAAATTAATCTCTAAATCACCTTAATTTTTTTTAGTAAGACAGGATCTAAATAAGTAAATAGTTAACAATTATTGCACTTCATTATAATAACTCTTCATTCTAAGAATACATTATGAATGAAAAGAATACTTTTGAAACATATCTAATAGCTATGGGTGTCTTTATTTCAAAATACATGATAGAAAATTACCTGAATTAGCTTTGCACTGAATAGGTAGCCAAAATAATATGGCATTGTATTACAGACTAGTTATAAAAAGAACATCACCTTTTTACCCCTGTATAGTGCTTATTCAAAGCGCTTTCACAGAATGTCAGAAAGCATGACTCATGGTAAGCAGTTATCACTGTCTCCAGGAATGAAAACATTGGGAAGTTAAGAGAACTGACTATGCTCCTTAGGTGGCATTAAGCTACACAAGTAAATCAATATGCTTTCTCTTAAGCTAAATTATACGTAGGTTAATAATTTATATTTTTATTCAACTTCAAGGATCAAGAAATACAGCAGAATGTGTCAGAAACATAAATCAGTGCAACCACTTTGAAAATTGGTTGGCTGATTTGTATAAAGTTAAATTTACATCAATTTCATGAGTAATTCAACTCTTGAGTATTTAAAAGAAACATAAATATCTCTTCACAGAGACTTATATATGAATATTCACAGCAGCTTTATAGACAATAGCCCTTAATGAGCAACAACCCAAATGTCCATCATGAATGGATAAATAAAATGTGAATATTCATAAAATGGAATTAGTACTCAGCAATAAAAAGGGATGAGTTCTTTATACACCCAACAACACAGACAAATCTCAAAAATATTTTGTAGATATCAGGGAAAGATACCAGACACAAAAGAATGCATGCTGTATTATTCCATTTATAGGAAGTTCTAGAAAAAGCAAAAACTAACAGATGGTGGGAAACAATCAAAACACTGCCTTCTAGGAGTGAAGGGTGACAACGTGACTGAGAGGGACATCAGAACTTTCTAGGGTGATGAAAATGTTCTCTATCTTGATAGCATTGTCAGAACTCATGAACTGTACATTTATGATCTGTGCATTAAAATACATTAAATTAAACTCAATTATAAAAAGACATATAGCACAATAAAAATAACAGACGTATTTTCATTTTGAAATACAAACCACATCATTATCGCTGGATCCGCTAGACATCTTTTTTTGTGTGCGTGCAACGGAATAACTCCACTTCCTCTGAGTTGTACCTATTTATTTTTAAACTTGCTGGTGGGTTTATTTGTGAAACTGCCTGGTCCCTAGGACTGCTAAACCTTCCACTCCTGAAAAGCAACGGCATAAAAAAAAGTTACTTCACATCCCTTTTACCTTAATAACCTTAATGTGGCTGTGCACTCAGGGAGAACCTGAGTCCTGGTTGAATTTTAGAATGACAAAACTAGAATCCTTCCATTAGGGATTTAGAGTATATCTTTTAAAACTGAAGGGCTATATTTACAAACCATGACTGGGAACATGAATCAAAATGAAACACCATTCCAAATTGTGAAACGAATGCTTTGCCACTTTAATTCTACAGAGTCAACACTGGAAAGAAATGAACACAAGAATGCAATCTCAAATGCTTTTGGAAAGGAGCTCTGGAAGCCCTTTCACTTAGTGAGGCAGCTTGCTGGGAAATGCACCCGGAAGTGAGCCAGGAGTCCATTCGGGATTTCGCCCTTAGCACCTGTGCAGACAAGGGCAGACCCCTAAAGACCCCACTTCCTCACCTGCCAGGAGAAAACTGGCCAAGGTGGTCTCTAAGGTCCCTTTCAACTCTAACATTTATTATGATTGTTTAATTTGGAAATCTTATGTGAAACCTAAATCAATGGTCTATGAGATTTACTGTCACCTCCTTTCCTGTTTCCCCTTTCATTCTGTAGTGGAGATATTAATGAACAAAAGTCCCA
>PVIY010043884.1:0-20024 GCA_004026745.1 Myrmecophaga tridactyla
GAGTTCCCTTACATTTGAATTATCTATCATCTATCTATCTATCTATCTATCTATCTATCTATCTATCTATCTATCTATCTATCTATCTATCTATCTATCTATCTATCTACCTATCTATCAACTATCCATCCCACTAGCTAGCTAGCTATGTCTATCTTTCAGTTACATAAGTAGCTATCCAGAAATTTAATTATGTTTATTATGATCTTTCTTGAATTGAAATGGTTGTAGTTATTCATTCATTAAAAAAAGAACTAGAAACTATGCACCAGACATATTTCAAAATGCTAGATAAACATAAAGATATATAATTTCATACACATATAATTTCTGGCTCAATAAATTATAATGCAATATAAATGATAAAGTGAAATTATGGAAAAATTGTTAAGATATCACAAAGAGTATCTCAAACTATCATGGTGAAAGCAGAGGAGGGAGCAGGTTACAGGAAGCACTCACTCAGAAGGCCAAAGTTGAGAAGGATATTTCAAAGTATAAAGTTCACCCAGCAAAAACAGAGCATTACTCCTATAGAAAGTATCCCAAATAAAACTACTTTCAATAACTTCTCAATGAATCATTATTGAAATATAAGAAAAATTACCTAAAGCTCAAAAATAGACCAAAGAGATCACTTGATGTTTTTAAGAGCAATGCTGAGTTTGACTTTTTAATCTGGGCTCTTCTGAAACTCTGAAGGGTCATAGTTTAAAATGTCGATTTTGTCCCAGAGAGAGTAAAATAGGTCTTATCTGGTGAAACAAAGCACTCTAAAGAGTACATTTTATGGCCCTGTTGGACATTAATCAATTTTTAATATAACTCAGAAAGTTATTAAATCATTCATATATACCTAGCTTTTAAAATGTTATTTGGACTGATTCTTACATATTGCTAATTCCAACATCAATAAATGAGTTGAATAAAAAAAAAAGAGGGAAACATTTGGAAAGAACAACAGAGGCCAAATAGCCATAGATTTTTGGAGAGGCAGAAATAAAATGCCTGCAAGGGAAATTCATGAAACAAGAAGCAAGGGGAGAAAGTTAGCACACATCACCATACATCTTTCCAGCTGATGAAGAAGTGTTTGACATCCATTGGCCTTTCTTGAGTTAAGGTATCTTTCCTTGGCTGCCTTAATTTTGACAATTTCATGTCCTTAGAACTGTAAATTTTCAACTTAATAAATTCCCCTTTCTAAAAGCCATTACATTTCTTACATATTGTATTCTGGCAATTTTTACAAACTAAAACAGACCTACAGCAGTATATTTGAAGAAGCAGAATAAAAGATTAGTGAACTAGATGAAAGGACATCTGAAATCCTACACACAAAAGAACAGATAGGGAAAGAATGGAAAAATATGAGTAGAGTCTCAAGAAATTGAATGACAATATGAAGAGCAGAAATGCTTCTCATATTTTATTGGTGTCTCAGAAGGAGAAGAGAAGGGAATAGGGGTGCAAAGAGTAATGGGGGAAATAATCATTGAATATGTACTATCTCTTAGGAAAGACATAAAATGACAGATTAAAGAAGTGCTGCATAAACCAAGCAGAATAGATCCACATATGCCTATTCCAAGGAATTTACTAATCAGATTGTCAAATATCAAAGACAAAATTCTGAAAGCAGGAAGAGAAAAGCAATCAATCACTTATGAAGGAAGCTTGATAAGACTATGTGTGGATTTTTCAGGAGAAACCATGGAATCAAGAAGGCCATGATATAATATATTTAAGATACTGAAAGAGAAAAACTGCCAATGAAGAATTTTATATTCTGCAAAATTGTCCTTCAAAAATATGGGAGACTTTAACATTTTTTCAGACAAATAGACATGAAAAGATTTGTGAGCAAGAGACCTTATCTACAAGAAATACCAGAGAACTACAGGCAGATAGGAAAAATAAGAGAGAGAGATCTGGAAAAGAGTTTATAAATGAAGACTCTCAGTAAGGATGAAAAAATAAAATATACATATAATATGGCATATAAAATCCAAAACAAAAAATGGTAAAAAAAAAAACACTGCAAAGCAATGCTACAATAATAGCATTAAATGTTAATGGATTAAACTCCTGAGTAAGAAATTTAGACTCTCAAAATGGATTAAAAAACAGGACCCATTTATAGGTTACATATAACAGACTCACTTTTGAGCCAGGATAAAAATCAGTGGAACATGAAAGACTGGAAAAATAAACTTCATAAAAATAACAACCAGAAAAAAGCAGGCATAGATGTACTGATATCAGACAAATTAGGCTTCAAATATAAAACGATTGAAAGAAACAAAGAAGAACACAAGGTAGTAATAGAAGGGACAATTAATCTAGAAGACATATCAATCATAAGTACCTATTTGCACTGAGGCCTAGTGCCCCAAAATACATGAAACACAAATGTATTTTGTATACAAATTTACAGTAACAATTTCAAACTTCAATACACCACTCTCTTCAATGGGTAGAACATTTAGACAGAGGATCAATAAGGAAATAGAGGTTTCAAGTAGCACCTCTTGAAACTGTTAAGTAAATGAACTAGACTTAACAGACATTTAAAGAACATTGAACACCTTCCAAAAGGATATACATTTTCTCAAGTGCTCATGGAATTGTTGCCAGGGTAGACCACATGTTGGGTCAAAAAAATATGTCTCAATAAGTTTAAAAAGATTGAAATTAGACAAAACATTTTCTCAGATTGTAATGGAATGAAGCTGGAAATCAATAATTGGTTGAAGGCTGGAAAGTTCACAAATATATAGAGGCTAAACAACACACATTTAAACAAGTAGGTCAAGGAAGAAATTGCAAGAGAAACTAATAAACACCATGAGGCAAATGAAAATGAGAACATAGCATATGAAAACTTATGGGTTGCAGCAAATTCAGTGATGAGAGAAATGCATTACCCTAAATGCCTAATTTCAAAAAGAAGAAACAGCAAAAATTGAAGAATTAACTTTTCAACTGCAGAAACTATATAAAGAACAGCAAGCTTACCCCCAAAGCAAAAAGAAGGAATGTAAAAGCTAATATTAGGGCAGAAATATAAGAAATTGAGAACATGAAAGCAATAGAGAGAATCAACAAAACCAGAAGTTTGCTCATTGAAAAAATCACTTAAATTGGTGGAGCCTTAGCTATACAGACAAAAAAAGAAAGAGGATGCAAATAAATAAAATCAGAATTGGGAATGGTGACATAGCAACTGACACTGCCTCTAGAAGTAAAGAAGATAATGAGAGGATACTATGAGCAACTATATGATAAAAAACTAGACATAAGAAATATTTCCTAGAAAGGCATGAAAAGTGAACATTGACTTGAGAAGAAATAGACAACCTCACCAAACTTATGACAAGTGAATGAATTGACTTTGTCCTCAAGAAGTCCCCAAAATGGAAAGTCCATGATGAGGTGGCTTCACCTGTGAATTCTGCCAAGCATTCAAGAAGTATTACCAATCCTCTTCAAAAAAAAATTAAAGATGAAGGAAAGTTGCCAGCTCATTCAATGAAGTCAAAACCACCCTAATACCAAAGCCAGCCAAAGATACTACAAGAAAAGAAAATTACAGATCAATCTCTTTAAAGAAAAAAGATGCAAAAACCCTCAACAAAATTCTTGCAAATCAAATAGAGAGGCACATTAAAAGAATTATACATCATGACAAAATAGGATTTATTCCAGGTATGCATGGGTGGTACAGACAAGAAAATCAATTATTGTAATACATCGCATCAATAAATCAAAATAGAAAAACAATTGATCATCTCAGTTGATGCAGAAGAGGCATTTGACAAAACCCAACATCATTTATTGATGAAAGTACTTCAAAGAATAGGAATAGAGGGAAAGTCCTCAACATTGTAAAGGGAATATGTGAAACACCCACAGCTATGATGGGGAAAGATTGAAAGCATTTCCTCTAAGATCAGGAACAACAGAAGGATGCCTAATGTCACTGCTCTTATTCAATATTGTGCTAGAAATTCAAGCCTAAGTGATTAGCTAAGAAAAAGAAATAAAATGTATCCAAAAATAAATAAAGTGCATCCCCTAAAAAATATAAATTTTTTAGGTTGTGCATGGGTGATTCAGTGATAGAATGCTCAGCTTTCATGTGGGAGACCCAGGTTCGATTCTTGGAGCATGCGCCCTCTGAGAAATATAAGCAGAATAGAATAGAGTAGAGTAGGATAGGGTAGGATAGAATTGAATAGAATAAAATAAATGGAAAGAAAGAAGAAATACATTCACTCTTTGCAGATGATGTGAAACTATATGTACTAGGAGTCTCTATAGAAATAGTGCCAACAGGAGATATCTGTACATATGAGATTTATAAAAGTATTTCATCTAAACATGGGAATGAAACAGTCCAAAATCCATAGTTCAGGCTTTGAAGCTGACTATTCTGGTGAAGGGGCTTGAAATTCACAGAAGAGGCTTACTGGCTGAAGAAGCAGTGAAAATTCTTTCTTCTCCCTTAAAAGTCTTCAATTGATTGGCTCAGATTCCAGCTGTTTGGATTATCTCATTAGTAAAGTTGTTCCCTTAAATGATTGTAGATGTAATCAGACATAGCTGCAATCAACTGACTGAAGATTGAATAAACATGCCTTCTGGTTTATCAATGGGCCATGGAATAACCTAGCACTAATGCTAAGGCCAGTGCTTGCCTGACCAGACAAGTGGGCACCATCATTAGGCCAAGTTGACACCAGACTCTAAACATCACAGAACCCCTTTTCAATTGCCAGCTATACACATCACCTTAAAACATACTTAATTTCTAAATAGAACACAATAACGTATATATATTTTGCCTAACAATACTCAACTGTCCTGTGTATAACCAGAAATGAACTAAATCTCTCCATAAGAGGATGCAAGTCCTTAGGTAAAATTCTCTCTTAAACTTGATATACTATAACTTAAATACTAAGAAGAAAACAAGATATTTGCTTAATGTATGAATACACATATATTCATGACAAAATAAGGGGGAAATATTCATACATCACAGTCCTCATTTCTGTAACTGCTCATGTAGTCACAGTACATAGTGATCAGTACCTTCTTCCACTACCCATTCTATGTAACCTTTACCCTCACAAGCACTTCAGCTAACCATGGTTCTTTGTCTGATGGGGTGACTTAAACCTGCATAACTGCAGTTTCAGAACCATTTGTGTCCTACCTTGATTGGGTTGCTGCAGTTTTCCATTGACATTAATCACAGATCATGGTAATACTAAGAGGAGTCCTAGCAGAACTCCTGAACTCCAGGGAAACTATTCTTTACCTCCATTGTGCAGTTGCAGCCATACGTAGCCCTTGATAATCAGGATCAATAACCCCAACAAGTATAGTAATCCCCTTCCTTGCTTACTGATTTAGAAGCAAGAAGAACACAAAGTGGCCAGGTGGCAATCATAAATTCCAGTTTAATGGAATCACTAGTGTGTCCCCTTGTAGGAGCACCTCTCCTTTTGGAGCTAAGACTTGTAGACCATCAGTACTTAACATCTCAAGGACAGGAAGCAAGTTTTTTCCTAGTGGATCACTAGGTCTGATAGTGAGGGGTGCCTCTCCCATTGAGACCCCCTTGGTTTCTGGGCCATGCATGCTGGCTATGGAAGAAACAGAACCATAGAGTAGATGCTGATTCAGAGCAAGCACAGACATCTGGAGAACACTGCCCTAACCCTGCTTGGTATTGCTACCTAGTTGTTGCCCTAATTGGGTCTTCAAAAGACCATTTTATTACTCTATCAATCCACTGCCTATCAACAAGCAAGGAAGGGGTTACTATACTTGTTGGGGTCATTAATCCTGATTATCAAGGGCTACCTACGGCTGCAACTACACAATGGAGGTAAATAATAGTCTCCCTGGAGTTCAGGAGTTCTGCTAGGGCTCCTCTTAGTATTAGCATGATATGTGATTAATGTCAATGGAAAACTGCAACAACCCAATCAAGACATGATGAGTACCATGGTAAGACCAGAAAATTCCATGAGCATGAGACTTTATATGCTGTAAAGTCAGTTCTTTGATAGGAAGGAATGCCGTGTGGAATACCCTGATGGTGGGTAAGGCATTACATAAGTCAACAGTTGGCAGTTTTGATGGAAGAATTCTCTGCAATGAAGACACCATTGCCAGAGTATACATCTATTGCAATTAGAACAAATCACTGTCCCTTCCATGATGGAAGTGGTCCAATGTAATCATCCATCAAGCAGCAGGCTGATCACCTCAGGAACTGAAGCCATGTCAGGGACTGAGTGTGGTTCTCTGCTGCTGGCAGATTTGGCACCCAGTAGTGACTTCTGTCAGGTCAGCTTTGGTAACTGAAAGTTCATGTTGCTGAACCCATGCATAACCACCATCCCAACCACCATGACCACTTTGTTCATGAGCAATTACAGCAGTAGCTGGGAGAGGATGACTTATGGCCACAGAATAAGTCATTTTATCCACTTAATTATTACAGCCCTCCTCTGCTGAAGTCACCCTCTGGCAAGCATTCACATGGAACACAAATATCTTCAAGATTTTTGCCCACTAAGAAAGGTTTATCCACCTACCTCTTCCCCAGACCTCTTTGTCACCAATTTTCCAATCATGCTCCTTCCAAAACCCTGACCATCCAGTCAAACCATTTGCAACAACTGATGAGTTTGTATACAAATGCACCACTTGCCAGTTCTGCTTCCAAACAAAATGAACAGACAGGGATGCTGCTCAGCATTCCACCCACTGTGAAAATTTCCACTACTGTTCATCAAGGGCATCCCAGAAATGGTTGTAGTCCTGAAGCTGTCCACTCTTTCGGTGGTACCTGCATATTGTGCAGAACAATCTGCAATGTGGCCCCAAGTTTTTTCTTCTTCGGTCAACTGAATTTAAGGAACTCCCCAAGATTCTGTAGCTCTGAGTTGGGAAAGAGAAGGTAATATGGCAGGAGTGGGGGCCATGGACATTTGTGCCACTTCATCAGGTAAATTACTTGTGTCTTCAGGACATGCTTGAGCCCTATCTTTTATATACCATTTCCATTTTGTGATGGAGTGTTTCTGTTTGCCGCCAACTTTATGGCTTGGCAGGTCAGATCACACTCAGCTCATGATAGGCAATTCAGGTCTCATGGTAGCTTGGTGACACATGATTAAGCATTCAGTCTATACTAAGACTGAGTAGCAAGCCAAAAGTTTTCTCAAAAGGAGAGAATTATCTGCAGAGTACAGTAATGCTTTACTCCAAAATCCTAAGGGCCTGCATTGTAATTCTCCTATAGGGACCTGCCAAAGGCTCCAAACAGTACCATTTGATCTGTTGGATCATATGGCCCAAGTGGTAGAACAGCTTGCACAGCAGCTTTGATAAGTCACAAAGCCTCTTCTTGTTCTGTTCCCACTCACAACCAGCAGCTTTGCTGGTTGCTCAGTAAATGGGCTGGACTAACAAACCCAAAAGAGGAGTATGTTTTCTTCAAAATCCAAAGGTGCCACCTAAGCATTGTGGTCTCTTTTGGTCACAGGTGGGGCCAGATGCAACAACTTATCCTTCACTTTTGAAGGATATCACAGCATTCCTTGTATCACTGGCCACCTCAGGCTACATAGAAATTTCACAGAGGTGGAAGGCCCCTGTATTTTTCTTGGATTTATTTCCCATCCCCTGACAGGCAAATGCCTAATTAATGACTCCACAGTAGTTGATACTTCTCACTCACGAGGTCCAAGCAACATAATATAATCAATATAATGGACCAGTGTTATGACTCCTGGGAGGCATACCATTTCAAGGTCCCTGCAGACATGATTATGATATAGGGCAGGAGAGTTTATAAAGCCCCTGATAGGAGAATAAACATACTCTGTTGCTCTTGCCAACTGCATGCAAATTGTTTCTGGAAGACCTTACTAACAGCTTTTAGGAAAACAGCATTTGTGAGCACAATAGCTACATACCAGATCCCAGGGATGTGTTAATTTGGTCAAGCAATGGTACCACATCTGGAACAGCAGTGGTAATTGGAGTCACCATCTGGTTAAGTCCATGATGGTATTGCTACTTAGTGATCATCTTTCAAGACACATCTGTTTTCTGCACAGGTCAAATAGGAGAGATGAATGGGAATGTGGTGAGAATCAGTGGCCCTGCATCCTTCAAATCATTAAGAGTGGCAGCAATCTCTACAATCCCTCCAGGAATCCAGTATTGCCTCTGATTTGTTACTTTGCTATGTAGGGGCATTTCTATCTTGCTTTCTCAAGATATTTGTAGCTATTCATGGCACCCTTTCTATAAAAGACCTACGAAATCTAAAATAAATTGTTAAAAGAAATCAAAACAGACCTAAATAAATGGAAGGATATATTGTGTTCAGGGGCAGGCAGGAAGACTAAATAAAGTTAAGATGTTATTTCTACCAAGATTCATTTACAGATTCAATCCACTACAAATAAAAACCCTAAAATATTACTTTGCTGAAATAGAAAAATATATAACCAAATTTAATGGAAGGAAAGGGTGCCATGAATAGCTACAAATATCTTGAGAAAGAGTAATGAAGTGGGGGATCACATGCTACTTGATTTTAAAGTATGTTACAAAACTAGTGGTCATAACAGCATGATAATAGCATAAAAATAGATATATTGACTGATGGAATCAAATTGAGTGTTCACAGATATTCCCACTCATCTGCAGACAATTGAACTTTGATAAGGAAGTAAATTCAACTCAACTATGACCGAGAAGTCTCTTAAATAAAACCTTCCTTGAGAATTGGAAATACATACCAAAAAAAAAAACGAATGAGGATCCCTATTTCACATACAAAAATTAACTCAGATTCATCAAACACCTAAAGATTTTATTGTGCAATGAGTTTGAACTGAAGCACTATCAACCTGAACTAAAGGAGAAAGAGAAGGAACAAATTGAAGGCAGAAGGACATCAAGGAGAGAAGCATGAAACCAGAGGTCTGGACAGAAAAAATCTTTCTTAGGCCAAAAGAGCATACCCATCTACATGTATAGGAAGGGGAGCGCCACTCCTGTGGTTCAACAGAACTGTCCATATAATCCAGCAAATGCATATTGCATTAAAGGAAGTGTTTGGTTTACTAAAACTGTGAGAATGCAATACACCAGAAATGGAATGGCTTTTAAAAAGACAATTTATTAAGTTGTAGGTTTACAGTTTTCTGCTGTAAAATGTCAAAACTAAGGCATCTAGGGAAAGACACCTTGACTCAGGACAGGCCAATGTGTCCAGAACACCTCTGTCAGATGGGAAGGCACATGGCCAGCATCTTCTTGCCTTTGGCTTTTTATTTCAAACACCTTCCCCAAGGGTGTTTTCTTTCTGCATCTCCAAACATCTGGTCTTGTACTGGCTCTGTCAGTTCTGAATCTTTTTCAAAAATTTTGTTCCCTCTTAAAGTACTGCAGGAAGCAACACCACCATGAATGGGTGGAGACACATATCCATGGAAACCACCTAATCAAAAGGTTCCACCTACAATAGGTGGGTCACATCTCCATGGGAACAGCTTAATCAAAAGATCCCCTCTTACAATATTGAATCAGGATTAAAGGGCCTGATTTTTCTGGGGTATACAACATTTCAACCAGCACAGGATGTTATGTTGAAAACTGATGATTAAATATCACTATAACAAGTACCAATAAAAGTAATATTTTATTTTTGGAAATTAGAAAAAATAATTTAAATGCTAATACAAATTAGGAAGTTGAAAATTATGAGAACTGAAATGAAAAATTCCCTAGTTACTGAACATTTTATTTGAGCTGACATAAGATATATTCAAAGTATTGAAAATATGTGGATAGAGATTAAGCAATGTGAACAACAGATCAAAACAGCCATCAAAAAAGGAGCAGAATATGCAGGAAATGTGGGAAATGACTATGGGTACTAAAATATAATAAATAGCAATCCCACAAGAAGACAGTATAAAGGAGCATGAAAGGTATTTAAATAATGTCTTTCCCCCAATTTCCTTATAAACTTTCATCAACACATCCACAGAGCTCAATGAACACCAGATAGTATAAACATACTTATGTTCATCACAGTCAAACAAGAAAAAGCATGCCAATGTGAGAGACAAAATTTCACAATGTAAAAGGAAACTGAATAAGATTACAAAACGCTTCTCATAAGAAACAATTGAAGCCAGGAATTGTATTTTCAAATGACTAAAATAATTAAAAATTTAAAAAAACACTATGTCAACCAAAACTATCTACAGCAAAACTATCTTTCAAAGATAAAGCAATTTAGAACTAAGCTCTGAAGTATGAGAATCTTGAAAGTGACCAGTATTTAGATAGCAAGAAAAACTTGAACAATTAAAATCAATGATATTTTGAACTCACCAGATAATTCGAGTTTTAAGACAATTTTCTATGCTGATGTGTGGAATGACAGGAAAATATAAAAAATAATATCTCATATTTGATAACTGGAAGAGAAACTGAGAAGTCATAAACTGATAGGAATTCTTACATGTTAATTCTTTAAAAATGAAACAGTTTATGACTGAAAGACATGAGTTTGGAAACACTACCATACTACTATGGGGTATTACATCTCAGTACCCCATAATGATCTCAAAGTGAAAATATGAGAACCATTGGATGTAATACATCCAGAGCCATTTCTATGAGCATGTTCTACTCCACAGAAAACTCAAAACAAACAACATACACATACATACATATATATATATATATATATATATATATATATATATATATATATATATATATATATATATATATATATATAGTAATTTAAGTAGCTGGAGCAAATATTAAACATATCAAACTTTCTAACCAGATTAACATAAACCTTCACAGTAAGGGTTTATTTAAATCAGTAATCATTACTGATTGGCTTTTTTCTCAGTTTGCAAGAGCTACTATGACAATATTAGGTGATTCATTGTCTTATGAAACACAAATTACTTGGCTTACAATTTTAGAGACCGGAAGTCCCAAATCAAAGTGTCAGCATGGCTATACTTTCTTCAAGAACTAAAATGGTAGCCAATGTGTCCTCAAAATTGGGTCAAAGGGGACATGACAACATCGAATTGTTGACATAAATAGCTGGTGAAAATCTCCCTTCAGAGATTCAGTCATAAAAAAGAACAATTCTGATTTTTTCAGAAATCTGGAGGAGAATATGGACTAAAGAGGGACCCTATAAATGTTGAATTGAAGAAATAGAAGAATATCAGGTAGGAAATTCCCCTTTCCTCCCCCTCACTCAGTCTCACACATAGCTCAGGAGGGGTAGTTAAACAACAGTGGGGAACCCTACCAAAGCAGACAGTGAATACATATTCTCTCACAGTAGTGGGACAGACACTTACCTTTTGGAGACCCAAGGAACAGAGGGTAGCATTTCAAGGCCAAGGTCATGAAAGACAGAGAGTCTGAGAAAACATGGACAGAAGCTTTGTAATCCTGAGTCTGAAAGTCCTTTCCATACTGCTATGAGAAATGGCAGCGAGAGGACTGATCTCAGCCTGAGGGAAGGCTAATGACTGACATGGCTGGAAGACTACACTACAAATAAAGTGGGAACAAAGACCCAGATTTTGGCCAGCAAAAGAGGGAACAGGAATCCCATGGTCTCAGCCTGAGCTTGTGAGGTGCAGCCTGTGCTAAGAAGGCAAACAGCTCTGAGGATGATTAAGTTATTTAACTTGACCATGTGCTGGGCAGATCAGAAAATGAAAGAGAATGGAGGGACTTTTTCAGAAAATTATTTCAGGCCAATTGGAGCAGGTCTAGATCTTGTGCATGGGAACCTGTCTGTTTAGGCTGAGAAACCCAGCCTAACCATTCATGCAGTGCCCTAAAACAAACCAAAGTCCTGCAGGCAAGTGAAAAATAGAACACCACTGGGAGAAAGCAGACTGGTTTTACCCACAAACAGTGACAATGGTATGGTGGCCACTGCCAACCCCCATCCCTGAGGCAGGTTGTTGTAGGTGCCTGGTTTTGGGGGGTGACTGAGGAGAAGAAACAATATGACAATTGACCAGTATGAAAGATGACCAGATGGAGAACAAATTCAACCACAAAGAAAACCCTGGGCAAAAGACAAAAAATGACCTCTAGAATAAACAAAGTAAGAAAATGAGATGTCTCAGCAGTGGCAAAAAGTCACAAATCATACCAGGAAGAACAAAGATATCACCCAACCAAAGGAACAAACTAACACCTCCACTGGCATACAAGATTTGAAACAACTAATTAATAATGTTCATATAAATCTGCTAAACCAATTCAATGAGCTAAAGGAAAAATTGGAAAAGAGATGAAAAGATATAAAGTAAACACAGAGTGCCCATACAGAAGAACTAGAAGTCTTAGAAATGGCAGAATTTATGGGAATGAAAGTCAAAATTGAAGTGATGAAAAACACACTGAAGACATACAGCAGAGGGTTTTTAGAGGCAGAAAAAAGTGTTAGTGAACTAGATGACAATACATCTGATATCCAACACAAAAGGACAAATAGGAAAAAGAATGGAAAAAATTTGAGTACATCTTAGGGAAATTAATAACAGAATGAAGCACATGAATACATTTGTTATGCATTTCCAAGAAGGTGAAAAAAAGAAAAAAGGACAGAGAGAATATTGAAGGAAATAATCACTGATAATTTCCAGGTTCCTACAAAAGACATAAAACCACAGATCTAAGAAATGGAGCATATCCAAAATAGAATAGATCCAAATATAGCTATGCCAAGATACTTAATAATTATATTACCAAATGTTAAAGACAGAATTCTGAAAGCAGCGAGAGAAAAGCAATCCATTGCATACAAGAGAAGCACAATAAAACTATGTACAGATCTCTCAGCAGAAGCCCGGAAGGTAAGAAGACAATGGGATGATTATTTAAGATAGTGAAAGAGAAACATCCCAACAAAGAATTCTGTATATGCAAAACTGTTCCTTAGAAATGTGGGACAGTTTAATATATTCCAGATTAACATACACAGAGAGAGTTTGTAAACAAGAGATCTGTTTTACAATAAATATTAAAGGAGTGCTCTAGGCAGAAAGTAGAAGACCATAAAGAGAGTTTGGAGAAGAGTTTAGAAAGTAAGATCAGCAAGAAGGGTAATTAATAGGGTGAAAAAGGAGAAAAAAATAAGATATGACAGGTAAAATCTAAAGAAAAAATGGTTGAAGAAAGCCCAGATTTCATGGCAATGACATTGTATATTAGTAGATTAACATTCCCAATTAAAAGACATAGATAGACAACATGTATTTTTAAAGAAACAGAATCCATCTATGTGCTGCCTATAAGACTCATTTAAGAAGCTGATCTGGGTAAATGATGATATCCTTCATATCTTAAAACTTCAACTTCTGGATGAGACCAAAGGGAAAAATATTTATTGGGTGCAAAATTTACATTTTGGGTATTGCATTTACTAATTACCCTGTATGGTCAGTTTAGTTGAACATCATAAGTACAGGGAATCTTGAAAAAGGCAGGAAATTTTGTTGGTTTTTCCAGGTTAGTGTGATGCCCTGATAAATCCCAGAGTGTTTTGGACAGTGAATAAATTTTTTACAAAGTCCCCTTAGGAGAATGGGGAGGAAGGGGGGCAGATTCAACTTCCCCATTTGTAGAATTTCTGATACTCTCACAAACAGTAGGGACAACCAAATCAATTGGCTGAGCTCTCAATCTTGGGTTTTTCCCCTAAGAAACTTATTTCTGTAAAGGATAGACTAAGCCTAGTTAAAATTAGGCCCAGGAGTCACCCCCAGAGAGCTTTTGTTGCTCAGATATGGGCTCTTACTTATTGCAAGTGAACCTACTAACTTCCCCCCTTACATAAAACATGACTTCCAGGGGTACAAATCCCCCATGCAATATTGGACAGAAATCCTAAAATGAGCTGGAACCTGGCATCAAGGGATTGAGAAAACTTTCTTGACTAAATGGGGGAAGAGAGAAATGAGAAGAAATGAAGTGTCAGTGGCTGAGAGATTTCAGAGTTGAGGGATTATCCTGGAGATTATTCTTATGTGTTATATAGATATCCCTTTTCAGTTCCTGGTATCATTGAGTGGCTAAAAGGAAGTACCTAAAACTGTAGATTGTGTTCCAGTAGACTTGTTTCTTGAAGAAGATTGTATAATGATATAGCTTTTACAATGTGACTGTGTGATTGTGAAAACCATGTGTCTCATGCTTCCTTTATCTAGGGTATGGGTAGATGAGTAAAAAATATGAATAAAAAATAAATAATAAGGGGAACAAAGGTTAAAATAAATTGGGTAGATGAAAATGCTAGTGGTCAATGAGTAAGGGTTATGGTATGTAAGAGTTTTTTTCTTTTTATCTCTTTTTCTGGAGAGATGCAAGTGTTCTAAAAAATGATCATGGTGATGAATACACAACTATGGGATGATATTGAGAGCCACTGATTGTATACCATTTATGGAATGTTTATATGTTAAGAATGTTTGTGTTTGTATGTTGTTTTATCAATAAAAATATTTTTAAAAGACTAATTTAAGAGTCAAGGAGAAAAATAGGTTGAAAATGAAAGGTTAGAAAAATATCTTTCAGGCAGACAACATCAGAAAATAGCGGAAGTAGCTATATAAATATCAAACATATTTGACTTCAAATGTAAAACAATTAAAGAGACAAAAATGGACATTTGGTATTGATAAAAGGGACAATTCAAACCATAACAAACATAAATATCTATGCACTGAACTAGAGTGCCCCAAAATAAGGGGAAAACACTGAAAAGGTTGAAGGGAATAGACATTTCTACAATAGTAGTTGGAGATTTCAATACACCACTCTAATCAATAGATAGAATAATTAGATAGAGGATCAACAAGGAAAACAGAGCTCTTGAATAGTAAGATAAATTAACTGGACTTTAAAGAATTTAGAAAACATTACTCCCAACAACCTCAGGACACAAATTTTTCTCAAGCATTCATAAATTATTCTCCAAGAAAGACCACATACTGGGGCACATGGCAGATCTCAATAAAATTAAGAAGACTGAATTTTTATAAAACATTTTCTCAGATAATAATTGCATGAAAATGGAAAACAATAACTGGCAGAAGGGTACAGTGGCTAAGGAGTGGAAGGGGGAAATGTGGTGTAAATATACAATGGAGTATTGAACAGATGCAAGAAGGAATGAATTTGTGAGGCAAGCAACATGATGAATGAAATTTGAGGACAGTATATTGTGCGAAATAAGCCAGAAATGTAAAGACAAATATTATGTCTCACTAGTATGGGCTAACTACTGTGTGCAAACTCTGAGAATTGAATTCAAGAGCATATTATCAGGGGAAGGCCTATTATAAAGGTTCCCAGATTATAAACTCTTACAGCAATCAGAGCTATTCCTGAGTTGTAACTGTTATTTTTAAATTCTGAGATGCTGAGCCCCTTGTGTATAACCTGGTCAGTTCCTGGAACTTCAGGTATCTGTGTGATGCCTAAGAACTAGGGCTGGAGTATTGCAGCTAAGAAGGACATCATTACCCCATACCACAACTATTTAAAAAGCTAAAATAGAGAACAGAATTCAAACAGAGATATGAATGAAGCTGATCTAGTTAGGGCTAATGTAAATCAGATTAAAGGGTAAAGGATAATATTGACAGTATTTTAAAGTAACAACCTCTGTGAGAAATAAAAAGAAGCAATGTTTATTTGGTGGAAAATTTATATTTTCTTTAACACACTATCTAATTTAACTTTTATGGTCAGCTTATTCAAATACCATAATTATATGGAATGTTGAATATGGAATGAAATTTTGTTGGTTTGTACAGGTTGATGTGATTTCCCAATGCATCCTAGAGCAATCTGGGCAGAAGAGAGAAAAAAATATTTGCAAAATCCCCTTGAGAAACTGGGGAAAAGTGTAGAAATGTTAAACATCACCACCTGGGGAAGACCTGATATTTTCACAAGCATTATGGATTGCCAATTTGATGGGCCTGGCCTTAATATTATGGCTTGCCATTATGAAGCCTATTATTGCAAATGAGAAGCTAATCCTACCCATAATTATGCCTGAAAGTCCCCTCCAGTGAATCTCTTCTGTTGCTCAGATGTGTCTTTTCTCTCTAAGTCAACTGTGTAGATGAATACATTGACCTTCTCCCTATGTGAGCATGATGCCCAGGGGTGTAAATATCATGATACCAGAGATAAGCCTGGCCCTAGAATAATGGGATTGAGAAAGAATACTTCACCAATAGAGAAAAGAGAAGTGAAACACAATAAAGTTTTAGTGGCTGAGAGATTTCAAATAGAGTTGTGAGGTCATTTGGAAGGTTACTATTATGCAGTATATAGATAGCACTTTTCAGGTTTTTTGTGAATTGCAGTAGATAAAAAGAAATACCTGAAACTGTTGAACTGTAATCCAGTAGCCTTTTACCCTGTGACCTTCTGATTGTGAAAACCTTGTGCTGGGCATACCTTTTATCTGGTGCATGGGCAGATGAGTAAGAAAATACAGACAAAATAAATAAATAACAGGAGGAGATAGGTGGGTATTTGTTGTTTTCAGTGTTTCTTTTTTTACTTTTATTTTTGAGTTTTTTGAGTAATGAAAATGTTCAAAAATCTATTGTAATGATGAATGACAACTTTATGATGATACTGTGAACCATTGATTGTATACTTTGGATTATTGTATGGTATGTGAATACATAATATATCCATAAAATTGCATTTAAAAAATTGGGTCTTAGCCTCCACCCTCACAGGAGAGTGGATGACCTTTATTTTCCATCTAAAATCCCCTTCTGACAAAACCCTTGTGCCCTTGAATTAATTTTTCCTTTACTTTTTTCTTCTCCATCCCTCAGCCCATGCTGAAAGTACTTCTTTCAAAAATTTTCTCATATCACTTATTAGTTTATTGGGCTTACAATTATCTTCAGATCCCTACTGGATAAATACATTTCCAATCATGACTACCTCTAGATAAACTGACTATATCCATGAGTATATACCTAACTCTAACCTTGTAACAAAGAGCTCTTTGGCCAAACACTTGTGTGGTGCCCTATTCCTGGGAGCTCAGGGAAGCTCTCTTATAGAGCCACATCTGGCCCTATTCTCTGAGCATGCAATCTTGACAAGCTGATAATTTTCCCAAGCATCAATCATAGTTCCTTTGAATTTAAACTGCAGTTCTCAGTTTATCCTTTCCTCTTTCATTTTACCATAAGCTGAAAGGAAAAACAAGGTGATGCCTCCATACATAGCTTGGAATTCATCTCTGCTAAATATACAGGAGCAACACTTGTAAGTTTTGCCTTGCCCTGGCATAAGAACAAAATTTTGCTAAATTCTCTATCATTTCATAACAAATATACCATCTACTTTAGTTTACAGTGACACATTCACCACATCCTTCTATGGTTTCACCAGAAGCTCCTTGAATGTCTATATGCCTACCAATATTTTCTCAAGGCAATACATGTATTCTCTAAGAGGAAAACTTTTATCTGCAGTTCTAACTTATTTCTGAAAACTCATTATAAATGCCTTTAATATCTATATATCAATTAATATTCACTTCAAAGACATCTAGGGTTTTTCTATTAAGTACCTCAAAACACTTCTACCCTCTATTACCAATCCAAAGACCACTTCCACATATTAGGTATTTAATAGCAGCATCCACTTCAGGGACCAACAACTACCTTAGGTTGCCATAGCACCAATGAGAGATACCACCCAATGGGTATAATTTCACAAAACTTTTTATTGGAACACAAATTTGGAGGACAGAAATTCTTAATCAAGGTTTTGGCAATGTCCAAGTTCTTTCTCTTGGAGTCTGAAGAATTTAAGGTGCTGTCTTGCCACTATCCATAGGTTTCTTTAACTTGCACCTCTGCGTCCTGTTTCATAGTGATTGCTCAAATTGTGTCAACTCTTCTGATTTCTGCTGAATTCCAGATTCTAGATCTCCAGTATTATTGATTAAGAACCACACTATTCAATTAGCTACATATGATAAGATATTCAAAGTTCCTATTTACAAATGATCCTACACTATGACTCAATTTAAAGTAATTAAATATACTTTTTATAAATATCTTCAAATTCACAGCAATGTAAATTAAATATATGTCTTTTGTTGGTGATAATGATATGAGCCAGCAAAGATGTCAACCAAATTTTTGAGGCACAATAAAAGGGAAGAAAAGCAGTCTGAAAAGACAGAGAAAGCATGACAATACAGTCAGATATGATGCAGATATTGTAATTAGCAGAGAGAGATTTAAAATAATGATGTTTATATGTAAAGTTTCTATAGAAAACATAGACAATCTATGAGAAGTATAGAGATGAAAATGCTAGAAAATGATCAAATGAAATTCTATAAATCAAACCCTGAAATAGAAATAAAGAATGCCCTCAACATCAGAAGAATGTACATGAAGGAAGAAAGTATTACAACTGGAAGGTAGTTAAATAGAAACTTTTCAAATTTTAATGTAAAAATAATTTTAAAATAAAAAAGAACTTTTAAGATGTGTTGAAAATCTGAAAGTGTCAACATGCCATTGAATTTATAAACTATGATAATGTATTTACAAAACATATACTATATTGGATAAAACTTGGTCCATATAAAAAGTATTCAATCCCTGATAGATGTTAAAGAGATAACTTGAAAACTATTAGAGATGTTGTGGGTTTACAGAAAAACCATACATAAAATACAAGGTTCCCACAAACCCCCTGACAACAAACACCTTGCACTGGTGTGGAACATTTGTTACAAGTGATGATAGCATTTATAATTGTACAATTTTTTAACAGTGGTTACCTTTGTTACCATTAATAAAAGAATATTAAAATGCTATTGTATATCATCCATAGTTTATATTAGGTTTATTTTTTGCCCATATTCAATTCTATTTTTATAACTTTGGATTAATTGCATAACATCGTTATACTTCATGAAAGAATATTATTATAATTGCACTATTATCTATAGTCCATCAGCTACAATAGGGGAAATCCTATGTTTATATTTTAATTTTTATTTTATTAATATATGCAACCTAAAGTTTCTCCCTATAACCACTGTCAACTATATAGTTCAGCGCTGTTAATTAACCTTACAATAATCTGTTACCATCAACTTAATCCATTCCTTTTTGAATCTTCTATTGTATATTAATAATGCACTTTTAATCACTACCCTTGTGACTTTCTTCGTAATTTCTGTTTCATTTTTACTTTTGAAATCTTATTTATCCTCACACATTGTCTTATTAATACCCTTTATCTGTTTAGCCATGTTTTTATTTGTCTTCTTGAATTAGTATAGATTTTGTTTGAAATTCTTTGATAGGTTCTTTCAAATTTGGTGCCTCCTTTGAAATTTCAATATGTTTCCTTGACTCAGCCATATTTTCCTATTTCTTAGTATGGCTTATCATTTTTGGCTGATGTCTAAGTATCTTATCTTGATGAATAAATTCTGAAGTTCCATTTCTCCATTTTGTCTAAGGTCTAGCACTTGCCAGCCACAGTTTTACTGCAGTTTCTGTCTCTAACTCAAATGTCTATCTTGCTATCTATCCCTTCCCCTGTGGTTCCCTTTTAATGCAACACTCCTCAGCAGCTTTTGTCCTGCCCTGGATATTTGTGGAATTGGGCCCCTGTGTTTGAATATGCATTGGGTTCTATCACTACTGTGAATGGATCTGTAAGTCTGTCCTTGATGGGGAGTGGAATTGATCAAGCCACCTCAAAGCATCTTCCAAGCTGCACTGGCCCTAATGAGGGAAGACAAAGTAGAGTACTGGGTCCAGGATGGAAATTTCCTACCTAATATTTTCTTTTACTTCAATTAAGTGTTTGTGGAGTCCTACTCCATTATCTGATCTCTTCCA
>PVIY010043885.1:0-20057 GCA_004026745.1 Myrmecophaga tridactyla
ACACCAATTACACCATGACAAAGGCCATGGTGGATGAGACTTAAAGAAGCTAAGCTTCCTCAGGGTTGTGGGGGACAGTCGAAGAGCTGCATTTGCTGGGCAGACCAGAAGGGCTCAACTTTGAGGAGCTAAGAAACTCTCAGTGTTCTACCTGAATCCCTCCCCAGGGAACTTGGGGGACAGCCTGCACCCCCTTTGTGGGTCCCTGGCCCAGTTTCATCAGGGAAAGACTGACTTAGGAAAGTCCTGTCTGGTGTGTCCCTGCTCCCAGAATTTGCCCTCCAGACAAAAGCAGATTGAGACAGAGAAAAGAATATAAGAAGTTATACAAGCAGACAGTCTAGGACAATGGCCTACCTGTTTCCAACAAATGGGAGAGAGAGGTCAAGTCTCCCAAATAACAAAAAGATATCACCAAACTCTGGTAAACAGGGGAATTCTGGAAAGCCCAGGACAAGACACAGGCCAAGAAAGACAGGGAAAACCCTATACACAGCAATTGCTTTAGGCAGACCTGATAGGAAGGCTAAAGTTCAAGAAAACATGTCATCATCAGCTGGCTACAAAATCATAAAAAAAATATTTGGGGGAATAAATCCTAAGGTTAACATTTGAGCGTGCAAGAAAAGAGTACAAGTAAAACAAAGATGGGCTATCCAAAGGAAAAGCATAAAAATACAGAAAACACACACACAAAAATGTGGGGGGACAGAGGAGTGTATGTGTACACTATTGAAACCAAGTTGATGTCAAATCAACTATGACTGTTTATATTTAAGATGTTAAATTTTAACCCAATGGTATCTATAAGGAAAACAGATAAAGAATATATCCAGATAGATAAGAGAAGGCACTCAGTAGTGTCCAACATAAGAAATGTAATAAGGCATTAATGGAAGAATTGAGGGACCAAAAGGCATATAAGACATACAAAGACTTGGTAGCAAAAAGGCAGAAATAATTCCTGCATTATTTGTCATGGTTCTAATGCTAATGAATTAAACTCACTAGTCAAAAGGCAGAGATTGACAGAATATTTTTTGAAGTATGAACCAACTATATGGCATCTGCAAGAATCTCACCTCAAATACAAGGATCCAAGTTGACTGAAAGTGAAAGGATGGGAGAAAATATATACCATACAAGCAGTCAGAAAAAGAGAGCAGAGATAGCTATACTAATATCAGATAAAATTGACTTTATGCTCAAAACCAGTTACAAGGGACAAAGATTGTCATAATATACTGAGAAAAGGGACAATTCAACAAGAAGATGGAACAACCATAAATATATATGCACCTAACAGCAGAACCACATAATATATGAAAGAAATATAGGCTTGAAGGGAGAAATTAATGATTCTACATTACTAGTTTGATATTTTAATTCTAGCCAGAAGATCAGTAAGGAATACAAGACTAATGATACTCTAAACCATCTAGATGAAGTAGACATACATAGAAAACATCACCCAACAAAACAGAATACAGATTCTTCTTGAGTGCAGATGGATCATTCCCCAAGATAGACCATATGTTAGGTCACAAAATACATCTCAATAAATTAAAAAAATATTGAAATCATGTATGTTCTCTGACCACAGCAAAATTAGCTACAAATCAGTCCTGGGGGAGAAATGGAAAATTAACAAAAATGGCAAATTAAAGAACTTACTCTTAGAGAATCAATATATTAAAGAGAAAATCATAAGGGAAATTAAGAAACATTTTGAGGGGAATTAAAATGAAAATACAGCATACCAAAACTTGTGAGTTGCAGTAAAGACAATGCTGAGAGGGATATTTATACATATGAATGCTTACATTAAAAAAAGAAAGACTTTAAACAGAGACCTAACCTCAAAATAGGAAGAACTAGAAAAAGAAGAGAAAAATAAACCCAAAGCAAGAAGAAGGAAGGAAATAAAGAAAAGGTTACTGAAGAGTTAAATTAAATAGAAAATAAAAAATAAAGGTAACAAGCAAAATCTCAAGTTGGTTCTGTGAAAAGATCAATAAAATTGACAAAACTTTAGCTAGACTGACAAAGAAAAAAAAATCAGAGGATACAAATAAAAAACAAGAATGAAAAAGTAGAGGGCCTCATTACCCAGCATGCTGAAATATAAAGGACTATAGGAGGATACTATGAACAACTATATGCCAATAAGTTAGATAATCTAGATGAAATGGACAAATTCTTAGAATCACACAAACTATATACACTAACTAACGGAGAAATAAAAAAACTTAACAAATCAAATTAGTGAAGAGATAGAAGAGATTTCCTCCCAACTGAGGAAAACCCAGGACTAGTTGGCTTTATAGGGGAATTCTCCAAAACATTCAGGGAAGACATCACAACAATTCTCCTCAAATTCTTCCAGAATTTGAAGAGGAGAAAATATTCCATAATTCATTCTGTGAGGTTAAGATAACCCTCATAACAAAGCCAGATAAACGTATCATGGGCAAAGTAAATTACAGAACAGTATTTCTTACCAATATAGATGCAAAAATTCTCATCAAAATACTAACAAAGTGAATCCAACAACATTTTGAAAGAATTATACACAATAAACAAGTGGAAATTATCAATGGTTTGCAAGGTTGGTCCAACATAAGAAAAGCAATTAATGCAACATATCACATTAATACAATGATGGGAAGAAAAAAACACATGTCATCTCAGAAAAGAAATTTGACAAAATCCAGCAATGCTTCTTGATGAACAACACTTAGAGCACTAGGAGCAGAAGTAAAGTTCTTTAACACAATAAAAGGCATATTAAAAAGCCCACAACTAACTGTCTACTTAATGGTGAAAGAATGAAAGTTTTCCCTCTAAGATCAGGAACAAAAAAACATTCCCAATGTCATCACTATTATTCAACATAGTTCCTGAAGTTCCTGTGAGAGTAAATAGGCAAGAAAAAAAAAATTCCTCCAACTTCAAAAAGAAGTAAAATTTTCCCTATTTGAAGATAGCATGACCCTATGTACAAAAAATCCTGAAAAATCTACAAGAAAGCTCCTAGAGCTTACAAATGAAATCATCAAAATGGCAGGGACAAAATCAAAACCCCAAAATCAGTAGTGCTTATATACACAAGCAATGAACAATCAGAGCAAGAAATCAGGAAAAGAAATCATTCACAATAGCAATTTAAAAATCAAATAACTAGTAATAAATCTAACCAAGGATGTGGGTTATGCACAGCAAACCTCAAGAAGACATGATTACAAGGAATCAAAGAAGACCTAAATAAATGGAAGGGCATTCTTTGTTCAGGGATTAGAAGATTAATCATCATTGAGATGCCAATCCTACCCAAAGCAATGTATAAATTTAATGCAATCCCAGTCGAAATTCCATCAACTTTCTTTGCAGAAATTTAAAAGCCAATCATCAAATTTATATGGAAGGGTAAGGCACCCTGGATAGCTAAAACCATCTTTAGAAAGAAGAATGAAGTTGAAGGACTCAGATTCTGTTCTTAAAACTTTATAAAAAGGCACAGTAATCAAAATGGAATGGTACTGGCACAAAAACAGACTTATCAACCAATGGAATTGAACTGAGAGATGACCCTCACATTTATGACCAGCTAGCTTTTTACAAGGGGGCAGAGACCATTCAATTGGGAAAGATGGTTTTCAACAAATGATGCTTGGAAAACTGGATCTTCAATTGCAAAAAATAAACAATAGAGAGAAAGAGAGAGAGAGGAAGACAACCCCCAACTCATTCTTTTAATTTATACAAAAATTTACTCAAAATGGATCAAAGACCTACATATATGAATGAGATCTATCAAATTCCTAGAAAAAATACAGGGAAGTATCTTCAGGGCATTGTGTCAAGCAATGATTTTTTATATATTACACCAAAGCACAAACAAAGCAAAAGAAAAAATAGATAAATGGGACTTCATCAAAATGAAAAACTTTTGCACCTCAAAAGAATTTATCATGAAAATAAAATGACAACCTACACAATGGGACAAATGTTTGGAAACCACATATTCAATAATGGTTTAATATCCAGAATATATATGACATCCTTCAATGTAACAACTGAAAGAGAAGAAACCCAGTTCAAAAGTGGGTAGAACACTTGTGTGGACATCTCTCCAAAGAAGACATACAAATGACCAGGAAGTACATAAGAAGATGCTTATCACTAGCCATCAAGGAAATAAAAATCAAAACCACGATGAGATAACATTTAACACCCACTAGAATGGCTACTTTTAAAAACATGGAAAATTGAAAGTATTTGGAGGTTGGGCCATGGTGACTCAGCAGACAGAGTTCTCGACTGCCATGCTGGAGACCTGGGTTCTATTTCTGGTGTCTGCCCATGCAAAATAAATAAATAAATAAGTAAAAAGTACTTGGAGAGGATGTGGAGAAATAGAAACATTGATTCATTATTGGGGACAATGTAATATGGTATAAACTCTGTGGAAAACAGTTTGGCACTTCCTCAGAAAGTTAAGTATAGAATTAATTATTTTATGACCTGGTAATTTCACTATATATAACCAAAAAAAATTGAAAACAGGGGCTAAAATAGATATTTGTACACTGATGTTCATAGCAATATTATTCACAATTGACAGAAGATGGAAGCAACCCAAGTGTCCACCAACTGATGAATGGATAGCTAAAATGTGGCATATACATACAGTGAAATATTATTCAGCCATGAAAAGGATTGAAGTTCTGATACATGGGAACTTTAGATGAACCTTGAAGACATCATCTCGAATGAAATAAGCCTGGCACAAAATGACAAATGTTGTATAATTGCGCTGACATGAAAAAATCAGAATAAACAGACTCACAGAGTCAGAACCTAGAATATAGGTTATCAGGAGATGGCGTGGAGATAGGGAATGGGAAGTTAAGGCTTAAAATGTATGGGATTCTTATTTGAAATGATGATGATGCTTTAGTAATGGATGGTGGTGATGGTTGTACAGCATCATGAACATAATGAACAGCACTGAAATATATACCTTTCTGTGATTAAAAGGGGAAATGTCAGTTGGTACAGAGGGTAACAGAATAAAAACTAGAACATAAAGTCTATGAAACTACACTACATAAACAGTGATCTCTACTCTAAAACCTGGATTATAGTTAACAGCACAATTATAAAAATGTGCTATCGTCACTTCTAACAAATGTTCCACACCATTGCAAATTGTTAATAATAGGGAGGTATATGGGAATCCTGTATTGTATGCATGATTGTTCTGTAAACCCACAGCTTCTCTAATAAAGAAAAACAAGAAAGAAGAGTGCCAGAAAGTTCAGCAAATTTGAATTTCAAGTTGTGAAAAGTGTAAGATGGAAGGTGAAATGTACTCCCATCCATGCCTCACCAGGACCAGATATTGCCAACTAATCACAGAGCTCCAGCTCTGCTGAGTCTGTACCACATCTGCAAACAGCACAAACATCAGGTCCACTGACTAGAATTGTCAGGCCTGTCTTAGCCAGAATGTCATCGTTTTTCATTTAAAACTTGGTAATTTCTTAGTTCTCTCTCAAAATATCAATAATCCATGCAAAATGGTAAGAGAATAGTTTGTTGTTTTACAATTATATTAGGTGCAATTTTCTGGATTTTCTTGATAGTTAATTTTAAGCATATTTTAAGTTAACTTATTTACATATTAATGTATCATGCATATAAGAAATGTATTAACATGTCTTTTAGGGTTACAAAACTTGAAGGTAAAAAAGGGTAGAGAAGTCTTTGTATGGGAATTTTTCTACAGGATATAGTTATGATTATATCTCTTTAAAATTAGGATGCAACAGATTAACTAATCGGTATTTTGGTTTATGTACAAAAAAAATCAGAAATAACTGGTCCACTATGATGGTGAGAGAAATGTTTTGGTTTATATTTTTCCCCAACTCTAATTGCTGAGGGAGGTAATTTATTTGAATCAACTGCCTCAGGTGGACTTTAAGAAGAAAAAAACTTCTGAAAGTTAAGCCTATTTTTGGTGTATACACCTTGGAGAAGATGGGCCACATCGAATCAGGTCTGCTGCTGCTGGTCAGCTGTGGGGGCTGGGACATGATGCTGTGAAGAGTGAGAGTGTTCAATCAAGCAATAAAGCCACTGCAGCTCACATACTGCTGTTTAAATGATGTTGGAAACCCCATCTCAGATCTAATAATATTCCAAGGTTAAGTAACTTGCCCAAAGCAAACACAGTTAGGAAATGAATTGACAGGGGGTGTCTGGAGCAATCTAATTTTAGAGATCATGCTCTAAACCGTCATACAATAGTGCCTCTTGAAAATGAAAATATCCTGCCCCAACTTCAGGTATGCTAACCAATTGCTAAGACTTATTTTGTTTTATTTTTTGTCTTTTCCCTACCTCCTATTTATATTCTCCAAGGAATAGCTTAAATATGCTATTAAAAGAAACTGGTGTAAAATGGGCTCAATTTGGTGACCAACAGCAGTTCGCTTAGGATAAATGGAAATAGACTGGCACAGAAGGTATCCTGCAACAAAGGATAAAATGCAATTCAATTATTGCCCCAATATTGCACAGTTGATTAGAAAACAGCCATCGTTCCATTTTTTAAGTGTATGCTCTCTAAACTGTTGTTTTCCCCTTTAATCTACCGGTAAGGCCACATGCAAAATACATAAGAAAGTGCCTTCCATATAGCAATGAGCATACACTTAAAAACTCAGTGAAAGATCATACTGTTTCCGAGTGGACAAAGTGCTTAACTCCATTAGTGCCATAGGCTGATTAAATCACCCACATTACATTTCAACAGTGCTTCAGCCAATTAAGCCAGCTCAATTCATCTCTGCTTTCTGGGGTCATAAAGACATTAGAAATAAATTTATGACCCAGCCTGTTAGTGAAATGACTTGTAGACTTGTTTTTAAATCATAGTGGCTAAATTAATAAAAAAAAAGTTTAAAATGATCTGGAACTAGTAATTTTTTTTTAAATATTCAAAGCCACCATGCTATGATATGGCTTTAATTACATTCAGAAAATGCTTTTTCCTTTCTTTTTCTGAACAGACTTAGAAAGCAGTGAACTGAGCAAACCAACCAACTGGAACAGAGGAAGAAATAACTTGAATGCGTTTTCGGTCAGGTGGCTGCATTGTGGAACTATCTTCTTGTAGCATTCAGTTCCCCTGAATGATAATTCCACCGAGCAGCACACAGGAGGGGGTAGATTTGATCTCTGAAGTGACATGCATCTAGTGGATTCATTTTAGCCAATTATGTTGTACAGTTTCTAGAACTACAGATTTGCTTCTGATATACCTGCCTGATTCATCAAAGTCCCAACAAAGAATCTATCCTTAGATCCTTAACCAAAATGAAAACAAATTGCTCATGAGGTAAGGGTAAAAGAAATTTACATAAATTGAAAGCAGCAAGTGCTACATGAATAAATAAGATTCTATTTCATTGTGCTAGAAACAATAAATCTCATAGTTTCATGAATTTTATGAGTTACATGATACAGTTTATAAAGGGTCTATCATATTTTAGATTGAGAGAGCTAAATGTTGAGTCATTTTTAATAGGAAAATCTGTTGTTTTAATTTCCTTGGCTGCTCAAGCAAATGCCATGCAATGGACTGGCAATGGACTGACTTAACAATGGGAATTTAATGGCTCATATTTTTCAGGTTAGGAAAATGTCCAAATCAAGGCATTGTTTTCTCCCCAGATACTGTGGCTTTCTGGAACTGGCTGCTGGTGACCCTTGGTCCTGAGTTCCTCTGTGACACAGCAGCACATACGGTGGCCTCTCCTTGTCGATCCCTTCTCTGCTGGATTCTGATGATAATCAGCTTCTGGCTGCTTCCTTTGGGACTTTCTCTCTCCCTGTCTGAGTTTCATTATGCTTATATTCAACTACAGTAATAGGATTAAGACTCATCTTGGGCCAAACCTTAACTGAAGTAACCCATAGCAATGGATTAAGCTCAAGAACATGTTTCTCTGGGGCACATACATGACAGCTATCGTGCAACATTTATTTTTCTCGAGTTACATTGTCATCAGATATTTGAATATGAGAAATCCAGGGGTCAATCATTAAAGTCACCTCTTACTGGTCAGAAATAATCACTGGATTCATGCCCTGTCCTTGATGGTCTTAAAATCTATGTGTCCAATAATTCATTAAGAGTATAAGTCTGGCTGCTTATAAAAGACATCAAATCAATACCAGCTTATACGAAATACGCATTTTGCTGTTTTTTTTTTTTTTCAGGAAGTCAGATTGATTCTGGTTTCATGAAATACTCTTCAGATAGTAGAGAGAATGTGCAGGGTTGGTCTGGAGGCTCTGTTTCAAAATTTATCCAGAGACCAGTCACCTTCTACCTTACTGCTCCATTATTCCCGTGAGGTTTCTTTTAAAGTTATTATTGGAGATACCACAACCACCAGGCCTGCATTTTAGTCAGCAGAAAGAGGGAAAGGGAAAAGGAAAAGAACGCTTCTTACATTTAAGAGCACAATTACGATGCTTACTTCATTTGCATCTCTATGTTTTTAGTATAGAGACAAAACTGACTGCAGAGGCGGAACAACAAATATTGCCTTGTTCAGGTCATCTCTGAACTCAGCTAAAACTCCTATTATCATAAAAGAAGAGGAGCATAGGTTTTGGGAGGCCACCAGCAGCCCTTGCTACAGGTAGGAACTTTCTAAATCACCTTAAATAGATAAGTAACAAGAAAAGATGCCCCAGGATATCAGAGGAGGAAGATGTCACTTTGTATGGTGTTTGCTGGGGCTCTGTTCCTATCTAGTCTCTATTCATGAGGTGTTGAAAAGTGCATCTTCTGATAAAGCTGCAATCTGCAATGCCTCATTGACTAACCACCAACAAATGCAAACTGACACTTCTGAAATGGATTAGTGAGCATATCAACAATCTCCTAATGGCCTTCATCCTTTCTATCACATTTGACCTTGCCTTTAGAAGGCATTTGATAAATGATTAATTATTCATTCTAGAACTTGATCCTTGAACAACTAAGCTACTTCCCGGAAGCAAATATGGATATGTATTAGAGCATCAGAATCAATCAATTATTCATCGATTGTATGCATTGCATTTGCCTAGTGTATGCCAATCTTTAAGTTAGGCAGCCCATGAGATATAAAAAATAATGGAATACATGGTGTCTGACCTCAAAGGACTTACTAGTAGAATGAAACAAATACTGAATAGAATGTGTGGTACTTGGGGCTGTTATAAATGGCTGAATTAGTCTATTTTAGTATCTGTCTTAAGGCCTTTCATCCAATGCTACGATCCTGGGCAAAATTACAACCGCTCTCCAGAGTAGATGGGGAGAATGGAGAATTAAAAACAAAACAAAACATGCCAAGCAAAAATTGAACAGCTATGAAGAATTTGACGATTCTGAGAAAAAACAAAAACAAAACACCTCAGTCCAAAATTTGAAATTAAGACTTTAATTTATCATCATCAACATACATGAAGAAATGGGGAGGTACATATAAGCCCAGGTGAACCTTATATAATATAAAATATATTAGCATGCATAGTCTATTATAATAATATAATTCGGGTGAGCACCTGAATTCAGCAGTCTCATTAAGTCCTATGAAGTTACAAATGTTCATTTACACATTTTTACATGGAACAAATATACTGGCATAGCTTAGTATCAGGAGGAAATGCCAGGGGTCTGTTTTTGGCACTTTGGGCTTTTCTATGTTCAAGGGTCAGCAGAATGCATATGGGACTGTCATGTGACAGAGGGACGCTAAGGGCATTTCTGGTAGGGATGGGATTAGTGGAATATTTACCACTTCCCTGTTGTGACTCCATCAGAGGTGCCCCTTTTACAGATTGCTCTGTATATACTATTTGGCATGATTCTTGGAGCTAGCTCACTAGTGAGTTTAACACAAAGTTTGTTGGACCACACACTGGACCACACACAATCGCTGTATGCTGATTGTGGATGGTGCTTGCAGGCAGATGCGACAGCCATCACTGTCATAGAGAAAGGGCTGGTCATTTGAGGAAAAAGAGCATATGAATAGAAAAGATGAGGGAGTTAGACATTAAACAACATGTTCATCCATTTGCCTATTTCCAAGGTTCAGATTTTTTAAATAGTCTTCCACTCCTAATGATGTCAAGTAATCTTCAAAGATTATTTTTTTATTATAAAAGTGCCTTGCTTCACTGTGCTTTGCTCTGAGTTATTTACATACATGCAGCAGAAGGTACTACTAGAAACACCACATATTGTGATCAGCAAATTTAGTGTCAAACAGTTAAATGACCACTGCACTCCAGTGAGTCAGGGTTCTCCAGGGAAACAGGTTAGGTCATGTATTTACATGTATATATATTTATTTGCAGAATTTATTATAGGAATTGGCCCACACAACTGTTGGAATGGACAATTCTGAATTCCATAGAGCAGGAAATAAGCAGGAAACTCCAATGAATGTTTTCAGTCAATTCCCTAGGAGAAGCGGGTGGCTGAAAAAGAGATGGGAATTCTTCCTTCTGACTACTCAAGTCACCAGTTCTCCTTTTAAAATCTTCAACTGACTGGTTGGGGCGTCTCTCGTTGCTAAAGGCAATCTCCTTATTTTATTGTAGAAGCGATCAGGCTACATGCAATCAATTTACTGATGATTTAAATCCATGAAATATCCTCACGATAACAATCAGGCTAGTTTCTTCCTTGACCAAACAACTAGACACTATAAGCTAGCCAAGTTAACACCTGAACTTAATCATCACAACTACTAAAATAAAAACCTAACTTATATCTTGAGGTTTTGAAAGAAAACTAGGGCTGTACTTTCCTATGCTTCTGTACTGTGGGGACGATTTAGTAGTAGTAGCAGTGTTAATTGCTGCTGCTACTTTATTTGCTCTTTATTCCACTCCTAGGACATCAAACCCTAGAAATTCATTTCCACAAGTTTTGTCTTCCATATCAATGAATGCAAATAAATGGCTTTTTCCAGAATCTGCTACATAACTCTTAACCAAGAAATCAGGGTTTAAGGGGTGATTTTGACTACCGAATCGTTGCATAAATATTCTTTTTTGCTTTTTGGTATATTGGAGCAGAAAGAGGGAAATACAGTTGCCTTGATCTCTGATGATTGTATAGCCCTCATCTTCTGCCCCTGCAATTGTAAAAACTTTGTGACTAACCTTCATTTGTACCCAGTTACCCAGTTTTTCAACTTTAGAGTCTTGTAATCACTAAAGACAGCCCCTAATGTTTATTAATGAAGGATCTACGTCAGCCCAGAACTAACCCACCCCAAATCCCAAGTTATCTTTATAACTGAGACTGGATCTAACCAAAGTGGGCCTGCCTGACATGCGCAATAGATTAGACTTTAACCTACGAGTCACCTATACCTCATTCCACCATTTTCTTATGCATGTTCTGTGACTGAGCATGGCATCCATCTGCACATGCTCAGTAATTAGATCACCTCTAATTACATCACCTGGGGCCACTTTGCTCATTATCCTAAACCCCTGCCCATCTTTTCTCCATTAAAACTATCTGAATTTTTGCAGTTTAGGGAAACAGATTTTGGGCCACTAGGCCATCTGCTCTCCTACTATGCATTTAATAATAAACTCTTTCTTCGAAATGCCGGTGTCTCAGGAATTGGTTATTGAACGAGTTGGATAAAAGAATCCATGGTCCTTGTCTTGTAACATAGCTGAGCTGCTGAGAAGTGATTTTATGTGTTTACTTGTTTTATTACATGCAAGGTTTGGAAACCGTTAGGCTAGAATGGTTATCAGTTCATTTCTCTAAGAGGGCTTTGCAGACATTGGTTCCACACATAAAATACAACCCCTACTCCTTAAAAATGTGTTTATCATACCTGATTAAATAAAATCTTTCTCCAAACATGGCACTACAGAAAATGTAAACACTTGTTGTACAGTTGATTTATTAAAGTTTTAAAAGGGAGAATTGATTCTTGTTGGCTGATTTAAATAACTACAATATCTAAAATAAGAAAATTCACTAAGAGAATTTGTTTCTGCATGCTAAGGGATATGGAGAATGTAATACCATTTAATGAATATCTAACCAAAGAAAAGAACGTCTTTCCTAAAAAAATGAAAAAAAACTCAAAATAATATCAGTATAAAAAACACAATTAGATTTTCTGCATCATTTCTTTCCAACTTAATTGATTCCTCATCCACTAGTTAATGGAGCTGCAGTCTGCTTTCATGAAGTCTTCTGCATTTGAATTGAAATAAGTTCTGCAATTGCTGACCCTGTTTCTTGGCACAATCTGATATTTGGGAGATTGCTCAGTCCTATACTTGCCTTGTAGTATCAAAGAAGAATAAAAACACTTTCTCATAGGGGCAGCATTAACTAAAATTTAAAAGGACTTAATTTCTGTTTTCCCTTAAGGTACAAAAGAGACTATTTATAGGCAGGAAGGGCATTACTAAATGTTTGGAGCATTCTTCTTAAGTGTACAACCTCTGTAGCATGTTTATTTTAATAATATTTTAGTTGTATAAAATTAATCTAGAGAAGGATGAACCTTTTTAATATGACAATTCTTCATGGAGCCCATTTTTTAGCTAAGTGGAGCATGCCAAAAATATTTTAAAAATAATTTATAATTATTTCTAACATTCATCTTTTTAATAATTTAAGAAAAAATGTATCTGTTCTCCCAGATGCTCTCTTGGAAATCTTAAAGATAGTTTAAATAAAAATATCTTAACTTGTTTTTTTTTAATTTAACTATTAAGAAGGCAACAGAATAGTTAATGTTATTAAAGTTATAGAATATGTTTTTTAAAAATAATGAAAGGTTGTAACTTGCTACCTACAATTCAGACTTATGATTATGGTACATTATTTAAAAATGTAAATGATCTCTGAATGATCATGAGAAATCTTAGTTCATTCATAAGTGACAATCGTTTGCTTGATTGTTTTAAGTAATCAAGTATACAAAATATTCAGCAATAAGCACAGAATGCTATTCTAATATGATACAAAACCTCAGTTAATTGAAAAAACTACAGAAAAGGGAAAAATAACTTTTACTACCTCATCTTATGAGCAAATTGAAGACTCCAAAACCAAATTATCATTTTAATGGAAAGATAGAATTTACAATTATACTATTATAGATTTCAATAATTTTTTCCTTTAATGAACAAGTCCATCAAACTGAGAAACTTTGCCAAAATATTAACACATTTTTTAAGAAGTCAATCAAACATGAGCAAAATTGCTAAAATTTTAGAACAATCTTCTAAATTTTTCAGACTAATTGTCACTATTATAAATCAAGGCAAATAAAGTTCCTAGCTGTCTGCAAGCCTTCTACATCTTTCTATAATGATTCAAATTGTGCTTTCACTATCTTCTTTCACATTAATACAAGACAATTTTTTTTAAATAAAACTACTTTTTTACCATGAAAATAAACATTCTTTACCTAGCATACACAGGTTAAGCTACATTAAGCAGCCCTTGTCTTAATGTTGTCTAAATAGCACATATAAATTTTAATTTTTACCAAAATAATTGTTATTTTGCCTGGAGGTTGGTAAATGAAGTCTGTTTCTAATATAGAACTACTTTAGGAGAACAGCAAAGCTTAATGCATAGACAAAATAACCTACAATCATACAGAACCCACTCACAACATGTAAAGAGGCAACAGAAGGGAAAAAATATTCATTAAAATAAACCAAAATAACAGTATAGAGTATAGCAATTTCATAAAAGCATATAAAGTTTATATATATGAACATATATGTGTCCATATTTATATGTATATATAGATAGATATTTAAATGCTTGAGGACCAATGTTTTAGTATTCAGTTATACTTAAAAAGTATCCAGATATCCAAATTTTGTTCATCATTTAATTGCATACAATATTAGTATAA
The DNA here is from genome assembly GCA_004026745.1 of Myrmecophaga tridactyla. Classification (NCBI taxonomy): domain Eukaryota; kingdom Metazoa; phylum Chordata; class Mammalia; order Pilosa; family Myrmecophagidae; genus Myrmecophaga; species Myrmecophaga tridactyla. Next base: position 13,995 of record PVIY010043885.1, read on the forward strand.
TGTCCAAAATTTATGTAAAGATCTTGCAAATTATATTTAAGGTGCCACATTACACAACATAATTACTCTTGATGGTGAAAATTTTTCTGAATCATAATTCAAATTTAATTAAATACAAAGTCACATCACTCTTAATCTTAATTATATGGAACTAATATTGGCTTATTTGCTCAGTAAATCAGTATAAGTTTAAAATTTTTACATCATAAAACACTCAGATAAAATCAGAGATGTTTCCCAAGGATTTATTTTAATTATATAATCTTTCATAAACTGCCCTTGGGCTGACAGTTTTCATGAGAATATTTTTCTGCCCTTCAATATCTAATACATTTTAAATATTGAAACTTTTAGGTTTTAAAGGTTTTCTCGGGGTGTTTTTATTTCCCTATGTTCTGTATGTGTATATGCATATAACTGATATGCCTATTTGCTTCTGTGGTGGTTTGAAGTTGTATGTGCCACAGAAAAACATATTCTTAAATCTAGTCTATTCCTGTGGGTGTGAACTCATTGTAAGCAGAAAATTTGATAAGATTATTTCATTTAATGTATGGCCTAGTCCTATCAGGGTGGAACTTTTTAAAAACGGTTTTATTGAGATATATTTACGTACCACACACATCCATCCAAAGTGTACAGCCGATGGTTCACACTATGTTTTGTGTATTCAGCAACACAATCAATTTTAGAACATTCTTTATTATTCCAAAAAGAAAATCCCTATACTTATATCTCTTTACTATTGACAAATATTGATGTTATACCTGTGTTAGAACTGATGAAAAATATTAAAATGTTACTAACCATAGTCCATAGTTTGCATTAGTTGTATTTTTTCATAAACCACACTATTATTAACACCTTTTAATAGTAATATATCTTTGCTTAGTTCATAAAAGAAAATTCTTGTACATGTAGTATTAACCACAGACATCACCCACAAAAAGGTTCACTGTACTATACAATTCCATGTTTTCTCCTCTTGTTTTCCTTCTAATGACATTCATGACAATAAACCTCCCCTTTCAACCACATTCACACTCATTATTCAGCCCTGCTAATTACATTCACAATAATGTGCTACCATCACCTCTGATCATCTCCAAATATTTACGATAAACCTAATTAAACATTCTGCACATATTTCTGCTTTCATTCTATTTCCTGGTGTTTTAGCTATATATGAGTTTGCTTATTATAATTGGATCATATTAGTGATGTAAAATATTTGTCTATTTGTGTCTGGCTTATTTCACTCAACATAATGCCCTCAAGGCTAATCCATGTTTTTCATGTATCAGGATTTCATTCCTTCTTACAGCTAAATGATATTCCATCATATGTGCATACCACATTTTGTTTATTCATTCATTGGTTGATGGGCAGTTGGATTGCTTCCATCTTTTGCCAATTGTGAATAATGCTGCTATGAACCCTGGTGTGCAAATGACTTTCACATCCCTGCTTTCAGTTCTTCCCGATATAGACCTAGTAGTAGGATTGCCAAATCGTATGGCAATTCTATACGTAGCTTCCTAAAGAATGGCCAAACTGTCTTCCACAGTGGCTGCACCATTTTACCTCTCCACCAGCAGTAAATAATGGATCCTAATTGTCCACATCCTCTCCAACATTTATAGTTTTCTGTCTTTTTTTTAAATAAGTCATTCTAAAGTATGTGAAACGACAACTCATTAAGTTTGGAGCTTCTTTTTAGTGTGATTTTTAGCAATTTCTATTTCCTCTTTGGAGCAATGTCTATCTGGGTATTTTGCATAATTTTGAATTGAGTTGTTTGTCTTTTTATTGTTCAATTGTAGGATTTCTTTATATATTCTGGAGAGTAAATCCTTATCAGATATGTGGTTTCCAAATATTTTCTCCCATTGAGTAAGTAGCATTTTCACTTTCTTGAAAAAGTAATTTGAGGCACAAATATTCAATTTAGATGAGATCTTATTTATCTATTTTTTTTCCTTTATTTGCTTGTGCTTTGGCTATAAAAGTAGAAATCATCACCTACCATGTTGTCCTGGAAATGCTTCCCTACATTTCATTTTCTTCTAGCAGTTTTATGGTTTTGGCTTACATATTTAAGTCTTTGATCCACTCTGAATTAACTTTTGTATAATTTGATAGGTAGGGATCCTCTTTCCTTCCTTCTTTTGGATATGGATATCCAGTTGTCCCCGTAGATCTGTTGAAGAGACTATCTATCCTAGTTGGGTGGACTTGGGAGCCTAATCAAAATTCTATTGACCATAGACGTGACGTATCTATCTTTACCCCAGTGCCATGCTATTTTGATTACTGTAGCTTTGTAATATGCATTAAAGTCAGGAAATGTGAGTTCTTCAACTTCTTTCTTATTTTTAAAAATGCTTTGGCTATCTGGCACCTTTACCCTTCCATTTAAATTGATAGTTGGCTTTTCCATTTCTGCAAAGTAAGCTGTTGGAATTTTGATTGGGATTGCATTGAATCTATAAATCAATTTCAGTAGAAAATTGACATCTTAATGATATTCATGAATACATGAACACAGAATAGCCTACCTTTTATTTAGGTTTTCTTTGATTTCTTTTAGCAATATTTTGTAGTTTTCTGTATACAAGACCTTTGCATCCTTAGTTGAATTTATTCCTAGATATTTGATTCTTTTGTTGTTTTTGTAAATAGAGTTTTTTCTTGATATCCTGTTCAGATTGCTCATTAATAGTGTATAGAAACACTACTGATTTGTGCATGTTGCTCTTGTATTCCATCAGTTTGTTAAACTTCTTTATTAGCTCTAGTAGCTATGTAATAAACTTTTAGGGATTTTCTATATATAGGATGATGTTATCAGCAAATAGGGAAGGTTTTACTTCTTGCTATCCAGTGTAGATGCCTTTTATTTCTTTTTCTTTACTGACTGCTCTAGCTGGAAATTCTAGCACAATGTTGAGTAACAGTGGTAACATTGGGTATCCTTGTCTTGTTCCAGTTCTTAGAGTAAAAGCTTTCAGTCTTTCACCATGGAGTATGAAGTCAGCTATGGGTTTTTCAGTTTCCTTCCATTCCTATCTTTTGAAGAATGGGTGCTGGGTTTGTCAAATGCCTTTTCTGCCTTAAGAGAGATTATCATGTAGCTTTTTCCACCTTTGATTTGTTGATGTATTGGGGTACATTAATTAATTTTCTTGTGTTGAACCACCATTGCATACATTAGATAAGATTGATTTGATCATGGTGTTATAATTCTTTTACTGTGCTCTTGGATTTGACTCATGTGTATTTTCTTGAGGATTTTTGTATCTATATTCATTACAGAAATTTGTCTGTTATTTTCTTTTCTTGTAGTATCTCTATATAGATTTGGTATTAGGTGGTGTTGCCTTCATAGAGCGAGTTAGGTAGTGTTCCCTCCCCTTTATCTTTTTGGAAGAATCTGAGCAGGATTGGTATTAATGTTTCTTGGAAAATTGGTAGAATTCACCAGTGAAGCCATCTGGCCCTTAGCCTTTCTTTTTAGGCATTTTTTTGAAAATTGATTCAATCTCTTTACTTGTAATTGGTCTGTTGCAATCTTCTATTTCTTCTAAAGTCACTGTAAGTTGTTTATGTGGTTCTAGGAATTTGTCCATTTCATGTTATTTGTTTAATTTGTTCTCATACATCTGTTCATAGTATCCTCTTATGATTCTTTTTATTTCTCTGGAATCAGTAGTAAGTCCCCTTCTCTTTTCTGATTTTATCTTTGCATCTTCTCTCTCTTTCTTTCTCAGCTAGCTAAGAGTTTGTCAATTTTCTTGCTCTTCTGAATGAAACAACTTCTGTTTTTGTTGATTCTATTGTTTTTTGTTCTCAATTTCATTTATTTCTGTTCTAATTTTTATTTCTTTCCTTCTGCTTGCTTTCAGATTAGCTTGCTATTCTTTTTCTAATTCCTCCAGGTGTGAAATTAGGTCTTTAATTGTAGATCTTTCCTCTTTTTTAATGTGGGCATTTAGGATTATTTGTTTCCCTCTTAGCACTGCCTTTACTGCATCCCTTACATTTTTATATGATGTGTTCTCATTTCATTTGTCTTTGTCTTTGTCTCTTATTACCATTTGTGTTTAAACTCTCTTCTATCTACTCCAGCTCTTTTTTGAGTTAGTATAGCTAATCCAGCTCTATTTTGGTTACAGTTTATGTGAAATAACTTTTTCCAAACATTCATTTTCAACCTATTTGTGTCCTTAGCTGAATTGAGTCTCTTGTAGACATGAGATAAATGGGATATTCCTTTTAATCCATTCTTCCAATCTGCATCTTTTGATTGGGGATATTACTATATAGGCAATACTCATTTCAACCATTTATCTTCTGGTGTGGATATGGTATATCTTATTTTTATTTCTCTCTTTACCCTTTTGGTGACCCTTACTGATGATCTTCATTTTTACACTTTCTTTGAATCTTCTTTCTCCTGTCTTTTCCTTTCAGTCTGCAGAACTCCCTTTAGTATTTTTTGTAGGGCTGGTTGCTTATAGATGAACTCTCACAATTTTGGTTTATCTGTGAATATTTTAAGCTCTCCTTCATATTTGAAGGACAATTATGCCAGATGAAGAATTCCTAATTGTCAGTATTTCTCTTTCACTAGCTTAAATACATAATACCACTGCCTTTTTGCCTCCATGGTTTCTGATATGAAATCAGCATTTAACCTTATTTTATTCCCTTTGTATCACATTTCTATTGCTACTTTCAGGGTTCTCTCTTTATCTTTAGCATATGGGATTCTGATTAGTATTTGTCTCGGAGTAGGTCCATTAAGATTTATTCTGTTTGGAGTACATTGCACTTCTTGAACATGTGAATTTATATCTTTCACAAGAGTTGGGAAATTTTTGTCCTTTATTTCCTGAAATATTCTTTCTGCCCCTTTTCCCTTCCATTCTCCTTCTGGGACATCCATGATGCATATTTTTGTGTACTTCATGCTGTCATTCAAATCCTTCAGATGCTACACAATTTTTCCTGTTCTTTTCTCTATATGACCTTCTGCCTATAAGATTGCAATTGTTCTTGTTTTCTTCTATTAATAGTCAGAAAATAAAACCAGCTTCTCAAGCATTGTTGCCACCAAAAGAAAATAAGTTATGGTCATGAACAAGCTAGACTAAAAGCAAACTTCAGCCAATGTCAGAAACAGAAACAAAAACAGTAGTCTCAGAATGAAAATCAAAAAGGTAATATAGGGTCAATGGAAGTAAAAATCTACTACTTCTTGAGTTTAATTATAGGAAAAGATAGCTAGATAGATAGACAAGCAGATAGATACATATATACATACATATATACATACATACAAGTATACCTGAGACCATTAAGCTCACTTGCTTTGGCAAGTGAGTGCTCTTGCACATCTTAATAGGACCTCCAAGAATGATCAAAGATGATTTTCATAAAGTTAAAAACATAACCCTCCCATAAAGATAAATTAATCCTATGTGGAATATTTATTTAGTTCATTAATGAGGGAACAAGCAATATGGGAAAGCTAGATTACTAAGTAATTTTTATAAATTCATAAATCTTTATTCATAAAGGTGGTGTCTCTGAAGATATTTTGGCTCTAATAATAAACAAACGCTTGGTAATATTTTACTTAAGACTGTTTCTCTAAAATATTATTTAATTCTATCTTTGATAATAGGGTCAAAGAACTGTCATTTTAACTAGGTCAAACAATCTTAAACATTACATGAATATTAAATATCAAATATGTATATATTTATTTCATAATACAAAAAATTAATCACATGGTTCATATAGCCCATAACTATGGATTCCAAAGGTATAAAAACAATGTAGTTGTTTTATCCAAATTTATAAATGTTCCCATCCATATTGATCACTGAATAGAATTTTCATTTTCATCATGAATATATTTAATAGACATTTATCTCCTATTCTAACTCTAAATACTTTTTTAATTTATTGGTATACTAAAGTTCATAAATAATGTCATCCATCTACTTTAAAGACTTTAGATGTTGAAAGAAACTTGAATATTCTCATATTAATACC